>JALLBA010000290.1:0-21455 GCA_036939675.1 Cyclostephanos invisitatus | reverse complement strand
CATTAGTGTTCTGCAAAAATGGGAAACTAGTAATCCCCCGGTCACTCCAGCACCGTGCCGTTAGTTGGTACCACCACTATCTACAGCACCCTGGAAACACACGCCCCGAAGAGACACTCAAATTGCACCAGCCAACCAATAAGCCACAAATATAGCCCAGAGATAACAACTGCAATCAAACAACACAAGAACAAATTGGAATAGGAATGATGGCACGTGGTTTCCTCACCCGACATTGGTTACATGCAATACACCCAAGCAGAAAACCACCGCGAGTAATGAACCACTTACAACGACTATGGATGGATTTTTTTGAACTATTATGGAAGAATAGAAATGACCTCCTGCACCACACAGTCAACTTATACACACAAGAGGACGATGGCAAACTCACTGACATCATCACAGACTATTGCGAGAACCGCCACACATTACTCTCCCATGACGATGTACACCTTGCGGATAACATAGACATCCTCAACCTCAATACAATGCCCATTGCACTGAAACGAGAGTGGGTACACCACTTCGACATGGCAAAAGATGCATACGACAAGGAGAAGCAAAGTACGAAGCAAAAAACCATTTTTGAATACCTGATCCCAATTCCAAAATTGACACGATCCAGCCCAATGAAGTACAAGCTCCAAGCGCACCAGCACACGCCCCCCAGACGCCCCATAAATTTGAGAACTACCCACCAACACGACCACAGTTCAATAAGGCACTCCACTCACCACAACTTGGATTTGCACCACACAATAACCCCATCATGTCCTCCTAAACCCCAATGAACCACTTCCAGTATCTCTCTCGCGGCCGTTTATCATGCTCCATGACACACTGCTGCCCTTCGAGAATTTGCATGCCTGCCAAGATGCAATGCTCTGGCATCAGCATGAGAATTCATCATTCAACTCAAAAAAAGTGTTAGCGGGGGAAAAGGCAACATGATGTATTGATATGGAGAACACTTCGAAAGCGACAACAAACGGAATTATATTAACAGTAATCCTATTTTAACACACGTGGGAATTTCTTGGGATGACGACAACGACGAATGACGAACACTCATATCTTAAAACAGTTCAGACACCATCACACTGATCTATGGTCTAATAATGGTATATATGATACGAGAGAGCGAGCATCCTTGTTGTGTGGGTAAGTAAAGTCCTTATCATATTAGATCCACATCATTTTAGCGCATCATCTTCATCATGGTCTTATACAGTTTTTCTTCGGCCCCTATGTCAGCGTTGAATGCATGCTGACCTGGCAAAACTGTATTTTCCTTGATTCTGAGAGCCAATCTAGTTCCCATATCAATTGCCCTCTTGGCATCCAGCTCACCGGCTTCATATGCACCACCAATAGTGAACACCTTGGATGCCAGCTTGCCCCCTGTTTCGACAGCGGCTTTTTCCAAGTCTTTCTTTGATATTTGACCTGCACATAAAATAATATTATCGACATCCAAGACTCTCGATTTCTTTTTGTTACCATTCCCAATTGTGATGTGCAGATGGCCATTTTTGTCTATCTTCTCATATGCCACTTCAGAGAGCATTTCAACGCAATTTGAGCGCACGAGGGTAGAACGGTGAATCCATCCTGTAGTTTTTCCTAGACCCGCTCCAAGCTTCCCCTTCTTTCGCTGCATCAAAATGATTTCTCTTTGCGGCTTAGTTATCTTGGCCTTCTGTTCTGGCAGCAAACCACCTCGTTCGCTGAGGCCCTTATCCACTCCCCAATTTTCGAGGAATTCATCCGTGTCGACTTCATGGGCTTTCCTGTCATGGTCATCAGAATCGTCGTGATGGAGTAGGTATTCAGAAACATCGAATCCGATGCCACCAGCACCTATGACGGCAACTCTGCGCCCAACTTTTGCCTTGTTGCGCAAAACATCGATATATGATAAAACGCTAGGATGGTCAAGACCAGGAATCATCGGCACACGAGGATCCACTCCCGTTGCGATGATCCACTTGTCAATTTTTCTATCGTCGTGATCTTCGCTACTTCGGAGCTCCATGTCGGGATAGCTTATCTTAGTTCCCAACCGCATATCCAACTTTCCCTCATTCTTTAGTTTTTCGAGTTGCACTGAGAAATAACGGATCGTCTCGTGAAATTCCTCTTTCCCCGGAATGCGTTTGGCTGTTTTCGAAGCGTTTGAGGAGGGATGCTGAGAGAGTAAATGTGGAGTAAAGCGGATTCCACACACTGACAAGATTTCATCCCCCACCGCCAACAGCGCTCTCTCTCTTTATGACTCTCGCCTTTGCCCAACCGTGTCGCGTCTGAATCGATTTTGTCAGGAAAAATAAATTAGAATGAACTCACCCATATTGAATTGCCCTGTAACCCGCAAGAATAAGAGAAGCCAAAAAATTAGGACTAGTGCAAGCAGGATTTACAACGCACATATTTACATCCTACTTTCGTACCTCCTATCTCATTCGATTTCTCGAAAAGTGTGACATGATGGCCAATTGTAGCAGCTGTATATGCAAAGCTCATGCCAGCAGGTCCGGATCCAATAACACCAATGTTAAGCATGTCCTCGGGACGTACCGAATTAGGCTCGATCGATAACTCCGTCTCGTGGCAGGCACTGTCGAGTTATCAAAGTAATTCGGTAAGAGCTTGTCGGATAGGTCTATGTCATAGCATCATCAAAATATTTCTCACCGTGGATTCACCAAGCAGCTCGCTGTCTTTGCCACAAATGCATGATCCAAGCAGGCTAAGATTGGACGAGGGGGGAGGAATGAGGTATGTCTATGTTACTCCTCGAACATACTCGAGCGACAAGTAAGCACTCAAATTGTTCGCTTACCTTGATTACATGCGATACAGGTGTTTATCTCCCGATCCCGTCCCTCCCTACTCTTTCTCACGATGTCGGGATCCGCCAGGAACGGCCGAGCCATGGACACTAAGTCAGCGCTGCCACTCCCAAGTATCGATTCGACCGTGGACGGCGCGTTGATCCTATTCGTGGCGCACAGCGGGACCGACACGACCTTTTCGTCGCGGAGCTTCTTGGTCACGAACGAGAAGGCGCCCCTGGGGACGCTGGTGGCTATGGTCGCTATCGAAAAGGTGTATCGGGATGCCGAGGAGAATTGGTGAAGAAAAAAAGGCGAGGCGCGGAGAGTATTATAGACGGAGACGAAATTCGTCTCGTCCAGGACGATGACGACGACGGGAAATGAACAAACATAATACAAAAACGAATAAACTCACGTATCCTCGCCTCGTGCCATCCGATTCCGGTGTTGATTATTGTCACGCCCGCATCCTCCAACGCTTGCGCCAGCGTCTTGATTTCGTCCCACGAGCTACCGTCGTTTACCAAATCGAGCATACTGAGCCTGAATATGATGATGAAATCCATCCCGCACGCCCTGCGGGTCTCGTTCACAATGTCCAACGCGAGCCTCATGCGATTGTCGAAGGATCCGCCGTAATCGTCGGTACGTCGATTCGTCTTCGTCGACAAAAATTGATTTATCAAGTATCCCTCGGATCCCATGATTTCCACACCGTCGTATCCAGCCTCCCTGGCTAGATGCGCGCAATTCGCGAAGTCCCGTATCGTCGATCGTATCTCCGACAACGACATGCCCCTTGCCGGGAATGGCGATATAGGACTTTGGGTGGACGTGGCCGAGACCGCAAACGGGTGATACGCGTATCGTCCCGTGTGGAGTATCTGGAGGCATATACGTCCCGGCTCCGTGGCGATGGATGCGGTGGTGGCATCCTCGGTCGAATTGCGGTAGGTGGGAATGCGTACGGAGTGGACCGCGTCGGTGACTACCCTGTGACGATCGCGTTCCGTCTCCGTCGTCAGCTTGCCCGCGAACGGACCCACCCATCCTCGTCGGTTCGGCGCGATGCCGCCGGTGACTTGGGCGCGTTTTTTTGCGAAGTGGGAGGCGGCGTGGGGTGGCGCGGCGCGTGCGAGAAGTGGCCAAAACAGTGTGGGCACAAGTGGAGCGAGAGGGGAGGCGGGCGAGGGGGGGATGTCGTGGTGAAATTCGCGGGATCGTTCGTTCATTTTTTTGAAGCACGAGTCATAAATCATTATGTTATATGCCATGAAACGTCAGAAAGGGCAAGGATGCGAAGCAAAACGAAACGACGAGAAAAGGATGAACACTCATTCATCGTCCTTTCATTTCTCACCCATGAGTCCGACCCCGCCCCTCGCCCTCTCCTCGAAGTAACGCGCCATCCTCGTCAAATCGTCGTGATCGGATGCATCCAACGCGCTCACCAATAATTTCGGCATCGAATGTCCCTCGAGTCCCGTATGCATCGATCCCATGATGACGCGATTCGGGAGGTAACCTATGTGAGGACCGAGATATAGCGGTTCGAACATGTGGGGATAATGAGGATTCTTTGTAGTGGCAGTTTCATCATCGTCGCGCGCCGCAGCGATATTTTCGGATATTGAAGAGGAGGTCCGGGACGATAACGAATGGAACACAGACGACATCGGGATACAATGATCAATGGTAGTTCGGCGGAGGAGAGAACGGCAACGAAGGCTGCCGGCGCTGACGACCGTTCTCGTCGCGGCGATTGTCGATGTCATATTCGTAATCATCATCCCGTCCCTATCGAAATCGAGGCGAGGGGGGGGGGGGGGGGGGGGGGGGGGGTGGATAGGGACAGAGGGAGACCCGGCGAGAGAGCCGCTATTCGTTCGTCGGCTTGGTGTGAGCCCTTCGGTCCTCTGTCTCCGCGACTCTTTGCGCTGTTTCGAAAAGTGATGAGAGGAGGCGGCGTGGCAGGGCTGGCGCAATGATGCAATGATGGCAAATCAAAGGCGTCACCGGCGTCACGCACGGAGGCTCCTTCAAATTCTCTTCGAGATAGAGCATACGATAGAGCAGGTGTCAAGAGGTAAGTTATTTTCGGGGCGCGGATCATCTTTTCGCGGTTCCCCCGCCGCCCCGCCCTCGCCCCGCCAGAAGATCCATGTCTGCTGTTGGAGAATCTTCTGACGTTGGAATTCTTACCTACGTTTGATTTACGCCAATCCAAGCAGACACAAACAAATCACACGAAGTGGGGCGAAAGAACAAACGTTCTCCTCACAAATATATCGTAAGTAGATCCGATGCTCCTAAGAAATTGAGAGATCGTTTGTGTGCCCATCTTAAAGGGGTCGAAGGGTGTTACCTCTAGAGACGGAAAGGGAAAAGGAAGCACAGTGGAAAATAAAACGACGACGATGGCGGTCGCGGGCACCGCCGAGGAGTTCGTGCAATACGCGACGCGTCCCATCCTTAACGCGTTGTTCCTCGTCGCGCCCTCGATCATTCGGTTCTGCAAGGCGTCTCATGCCGCGTACAAGAAATTGCCGATGATGCACGTCAGGCTCATCGCGGGAACGATATTGTGTTTCTTCGGCGGGTTCTACCCGACGTTCTTCGCCGCGTTGCAGGTGAGCGTATTTCTACTCGCCCTCCGTCGTCGCCGTCTCCCCCCGATGTGACGTTTGCGAATCACCCCCCACAAACACCGTTGGGACTTGCTTTAACATTCGATGGTCCCTTTGCGATATCCCCAGGCTGCCGAACACGGTGGACTCGACACCGTCGGTAGGGCCCTATCGGCCCTAAGCGAGGAGGTCATTATCATCGTGAACGAAAACGAGAAGGATGACAAGGTGGATGCCAATAAGGACGGTAAGGCGGACGTCGTCGAGTTGGACGGTGGAGAACTCCTGAGGAGGAAGGTGAAGCTGGTATTAACAAAGATGAATCCAGAGAAGGTCAACGATGCTCTGGCAACCATATACAAGGGTACGTTCATTTCGGGTTTTGGGCGATGGGGCGATGGCAAAATTGATTTTTCCTACATTGACTTTTTACCTGATACTTGTACTATGCCCGCTTACGCCTTCCAACGCCAGTGTGGATTTCCGTGCTGGCGGTCCTGACCATACAATTTGCCCGTACCATCGCATTGGCATTGACCTTATCCGACTTTTCCAAGAAATTCGCCGATCGCGCCTTATTGCCCATCGTCGAGAGAGCAACGCCGAAGGAATATCGGGTGAGTGGCAGGCTTACGCTTGCCGAAATATGATTGTTTGTGTTTTTGTTTTTTCGTTCCCATTTCTCATACCACCTTTGCTTTCCCCTCGAAGAGATGGTGCCCCGTGCTACTGGACTGGCTGTGTAAGTCAATCGGCATATCGATCGCGTGGAAGATTCAGACGGTGCTGTCGGCGTTCGCATCCGCCATGGCGGGGGGTCTCATCATGTCACGGGCGATGCTGCACGTGTTCTTCAGAGGCAGGAAGGACCACGAGGAAACGAATGTGGACGAGGTAGCGTCGTGCGCGTTCGCGGCGATCGGCTTCTACTTCCAGTATTCCAGGAGTTTCGCAGTTCCCTTCCCGCTCAACATCTTCCTCCTGCCGGTGGAGCTTGCCGATTATTGCATCCGCTGGGCGGTGACGAAATATTGATCACGGGTGGTATGCACTCAGGGCGAGAGCATCCGAGAGAGCCCGTTGAGGGCTTAGAGCATGACTTCCTTCGATGTGACTTCCTTCGAAGAATGCGGTTTCTCATGGAGCCGTGCAAAGTCCGAGGAAACGTGTCCTGTGTGAAAGTTATTTTGAAGGAGTCCAAAAAATTAGTAGTGCATATACAAAAATGCGGTGTAATTGTATAGGAGCAATTTTACCGCGCTTGGTCCTCAATGACTGAATCTCCAGCTTAAGCAGCTCGACCTCCTGCTCTTGATCGTTCGCAACTGTTAACAGCTTTGCCTTCTCCGGGGCAGTATTCATCGTACTCGAGGCATTCATTGCCTTCTTTTCGTTGAAGGATGTGGCATCCTTGATCTCTTCGAGAAGTGTCAAATGCCGCTCTTTCAACGAAGCGATTTCTTTCAAAAGCTTGGTATTCTCCTGCGTGATTGACAGACGTTTGTCCTTCAATGCAAGGTGTTTCTTCTTTTTGGCATCCATATTCACGTGTTATTTGTTGGGGTTGAGTGCTCAGGATAAATACTTATTTGAAAGTGTTTTTTAGCCAAAACTTCCTTCTTTAAAATAGATTTTCTTGGAGTGCGCGTCGTCTCCTCCATTTTTTAGTGAGCAACGTAAATAAGTACTCTCTGATCGATGTTCCACCCTCACCTCTCGTTACTAAACCGTTAAACATGATGTCCTTTGTCTGGGATTGGTTTTACAGCGTTCTGTTGTCGCTCGGTTTATATCACAAAAATGCCAAGATATTATTCCTCGGCTTGGACAATGCCGGGAAGACGACACTTCTTCGAATGCTAAAAGACGACAGAGCTGTATCCCCAGAGCCAACGATACACCCTAACATCGACGAACTCATCGTCGGTAAGCTGAAATTTAGGGCATTCGATTTGGGGGGACACGAAACGGCTCGTAGGCTTTGGGGAGACTACACCACGACAGTGGACGCTGTGGTCTTCGTCGTGGATACCACGGATAGACAGAGGTTTCCCGAAGCAAAACGCGAACTTGATAACTTGCTTCTCAGCGACGAGCTTCGCGGCATCCCTTTCCTTGTCCTTGGGAATAAGATCGATATGCCGACTGCTTCATCGGAAGGGGAGCTCAAATACGCTCTGGGGCTGATGGACACCTACGGGAACGATGTCAAGGAAAAATACGGCGATTGCCAGGTTGCATATCCTATCGAGGTATTCATGTGCTCTGTTATCAGACGCTGCGGTTACAAAGACGCCTTTCAATGGCTATCTCAATTCCTCTCATAGTTAACAGGACCAGTAGCTCGGTGATTAATTAGACGATTAGCGGTTTTTCTTCTTTTTCTGGTTCTCCTTCTTGAACATGGATGTCAGTATTGACAGGAGGAAAGAAACGATAGCCGTGACAAACGGCAGGAGAAAAGACTGCCAAAAATCCAATAAACTAGATGATACCGATGACGGCGAGCTGATGTCTGTGCCATTCGATGTCGAGCTGCTAGCGTGTGTACCACCAGCCACGATGTCCGGGCTATCTTCTACGATCTTCGCCTTTTTTTTCTTTTTCTTTTTTTTCTTGGCGTTAGACCCTGTGTCGAAGACAATATTCTCGACTTTCGTCTTCACTGTTTTCATTTCTGATATCAATACGTTGGATGCCCCGCGATGTTGTTTCTTTGTCGCGTCTAGAGATTGCATATCCTTCGCATGATCATATACTTCTCCGTCGACGGATTCTTCTTCGTCGCTCGAGCTATCCAACATCATTGCGGTGAACACTGCGCCACCCTTCCCCTTGAGCTTGCTCTTGCTAGAGGATGCTCCCCATGAACTTTTCGGGTTTTCACCCGGCAGTATCCATTTATTCACCGTATTTGAGCTCCCACTGCTACCTTCCCTGACAGCTGATCCGACAAGTGACTTTCCGCCGTTCCGTTTCGAACTGTATCTCTTGCGACTCTTTTCGAGACGCTTTTGGAATGCCTCGTCCTCTTCGAACCATCCACGACTGCCCTCTTCTAACTCGTATATCTCCTCAAGTAATTCATCCTTAGCCGACAATGCTCGCGTCTCATCCAGCGTCAGCAGTCGACCCCTGGACGAATCCTCCAATGCAAGAAGCGGCAGCAGCCGCTTTCGCAGTGCCGATATTTTCGACTCGTGTCGCAAGGGCGGCGGATACGACGTCGCATGCATCGACAGCACCTCATCGCTCAGTGTCTGCAACTGAATCTTCCTCGTCAATGCCTTCTTCAACTTCTCCGCCACCGACGCGGAGCTCTTTTCGGCCATCAGCGTTTCGATCCTCTTCTCGTTCATTGCCACCAACACGCGCCTTTCGTCCACCGTGACCTTACCCTCCTCTACGTGCCTATTCGCCTCCTGTTGAGCATACTCGTATTTCTCCTTTAGATCATTCGACACGTCATAGAAAGACTGCTCGCCGGCATCCAACGGCTGTCCCACCATCATCTTGGTCTCGATGGCCTCTTCCACTTGCAGTAAACCCTCGAGGCAGCGCATACACTCCCTCTTCTCCGAGTAGGTAGGACAATACGCGGAGAGGAGATTTTGAAACGTCGGCATCATGCTCACGGCCATTTTATACCCGGGAGAATTGGTCGGGATGAGCGGCTCGTAATTCTCTCCACCACTATTGGTTTCGCCGTTCCCGTCCTTCTCCCCGCCGCGAGCGGACGCCAGGCGGGGGAAGACGACGACTGTGAACAGATTCTTACCCGTGTCGTGTTGGGTCTTGTAACATCCACCACATTCGTTCACGCAGCTCGCGCCCCTATCCTCGACGTAATCCAATTGTTTCAACGTCATGGTGACAGCGAGCATTGCCTTGTCGTCGTATTTCTGTCGGGATAATTTCCCCGCCCCGACCACGAAGGTGATGCGTATCATCTGATCGAGATAGAGAGGATCAGAGAAAGCATCGCTTACCGTGGATCGGATGGATGCGGCCTTTGGTTTAAATCGGATGAGACGATCGAGGATGAGATGAGGATGGGAGTAGATGATTATGCCGAGGGCGCCAGCAATTCATGGAGTCACAAGTAAGTATACGGCGAATTCAACTTACATCGTGGCCGGCCAAATCAAAGGTTGCACTTTCAACGGAGGCCCGAATCGAGGATGCGAGTCCACTGACCATGATGCTTCTTCCCAGGGTGTGGCGGCGTCGAATTCCGCTGAGCCGAGTTTCCTCCCCGGCGCGGCGGCCTTTGTTTCTCACTGCCCTCCTCTTCGCCTGGCCGTCTCACCCATATTCTGAGTGTCAAGGGGGGCGGCGGGGGGGGGGGGGCGCGCGGGGCTCGATGATTTTTTTGAGGCGTCGTCAGTGACATCATATTAATTCCTTTATCGAACGTCCCCTCCTCACTTGCAATGAACTGTGAACGTGGAGGCCACAATTTACTTTGACATACTCCTCAGAGGCTCTCCGCGGGAGAGTAAAGCGAAGGAGTCATGAGCAATAACGACAAGGCCAAGAAGGCGGGTGAATCTCCCATGACCTTCAGGGCCGGTGGCGGTGGGGGGAAGAGTCCATCGAAGAATGTCGCACCCCCGTCGTCGTCGTCGTCGAGGAATAGGGGCGAACGTCACCACGCGGAGGAAAAGAAGGACGACGCTAATCCCATCATCCCTCCTCCCAATTCATCCGATGATCGATACGAGTATCGACCCCCGCAGACGTCGACGATGGCATGCCATCATCGACCGTCGTCGTCGGAGCGCGTCGTTACTCCTCCTCCTCCGGCGCATTATTTTCCGGTGGTCCGGGCAGGCCTGCGCCAGAAGCGCTCGCCCCTCAAGGTCAAGAATTGGATATCCTGCCTCCTAACACTGGACGGACGGGATAAATTCACCAAGGTGAGTCATGTCGATCGGGAGAGGTCGGAATGACGACGGCAATGATTATGAATGTATGAATGTGTTTTCTCACCGAAATATATATCACCACCACCACCATCACCCCAGGTTCTGCAGTATACATCGCGATTGCTGTGCTGGTACTTCGCCGGATTGGCGAATAGGACGATGGCGCTGCCCGGCATCGACGGATCGACGGGTCATAACATTGATGCATCGGCGGGGGGGATACGGGGGGCGGCGTCCCTGCTCGGCGCCCTATACGCAAATCTCGAGACGAGGCAGAAGTATTACCTCGCGATATCCAAGCGATTCCAGGAGCTGTACAAATCGCTGGTCACGTCGCGGAAGGCATATCGGATAGGACGATCGATCATCGAGTGGGACAAGATATCGAGCATGGGAGTGGGGGAATATCTGAATTACATGCTATTGGAGCCATTGGCCGACAGTCCACGAAGACCCAAGGACGACGCCGCCGCGTCGATCGCGCCGCATTCGGTATTATCCACCCCGGCGTGGAAGCTCCTCGGCACGACGACCAAGCTCGTGGGACTCATGGGATTCTGGGCCTTCGACAATGCGTCCTTCGTGGCCGGGAGCGGATTCCTCGATCCGATCATATGCGACGTGGATAGGGTCGTGCTCGTTGATCCCAAGTGTCCGGATCGGACGAGTCGAAAGAATCGCGCCGCGGAGTGGGCGTCACGATTCTACTTCATGGGGAGCGTCGGGGGATTTTACGTCAACGCTCGTTCCCTGTGGTCCCATAGACGAAACGAGCTACGTAGGGCACGGGAGGGATTGCGACTTGCCATATTATCGGAGTCGACCGACGACGTCAAGGGTGCGAAATCCCACCTGGAAAAGACGGAGAGGGACGACTTCGAGCTGTGCGTGGCGTTGCTGAAGAGCATCGCGGACGTCATGGTGTTCAGCAACAATCCCGGTGTTGATTTGCACCTAAAGTATCGCGGTAAGAAGAACCACGAGGGTTTGCACTGCTTGGGTGGGTTGATATCGGCGAGCACTGTGTTGTACAATAATTTCCCCAACGCTTGATGTATATTTCATGATGGCGAATCGAAAGACCGATGGGGATGTATACTGTTTAGAGAGATAAATGTTATATTCGTGTGTGTTACTGTAGCACACCAATCGCACGTCCATTCGCCAACACGACCAGGATCAAAGGCACTGATCCCTTTTCAAATCCTCGTACAGCCTGTCCAATCCGACGCTGCCCTCCTCCTTCCCCACCAGGACGCGAATATTCCGTCCGTACAATTCCCCGGTGCTGCGCCTCCCCTCCGCCGCCTCGAGCTGCTCGGCGCGCAGTACGTTGATCACCGCGTGGGGAGTTCGCCGTTGCCATGCTCCGCCCGCGGCGATTTCATCGTCGGTAAGCGAAGGCGATGCATGTGCCGAGGACGGTGGGTTATACTGATTGTACCACTTCTTCAGTCGTGGAACGGAGTGCATGTGGCCGAATCCAGGCCACGACTGTCCGTCTGGGGTGACATCTAATCGGGGGGTAAAGTACGAGGTGGAAAAATTACTTAGCAGTTCTCCACGTAAAGCGAATCGATCGGCGCAAAAAACTTACATTTCGGGTGAAAGCAAACGACGCCGACGATTTCCTCTGCTTGTATGGCCCCGACGCAACTTTCCAACATCGCAAAGACCGGTCCCGCCCATAAATCGAAGCAGTTGTCGAAACCGGGTGCCGATAGGAGTATGCTACTCACCCCGGCCGGTCCCGCGGCGACCATGTCCGAGATGGCCCTCCATGCATCTACATCCATAGAAAACGAGCCGTAAATGAATGAAATCATCCCGACGAACGACAAAAACGGGCATACCTCACACACGAACTCATAACTCACCAGCCATCAACAGGTATACATCAGTGCCTTCACAAAGGGCCTCGGAATGGCGGTACATAATGCTGGCCACGGGCACGCCGACGTCCTTCAGTCCCTGTCCGCTTCTGATATTCGATTTCGTGAATGGACATATGCCCAGCTGCACGAGCAGGCGCTTCACCCACGCCTTCGTCCGCTTCTCGGTGTCCATCGCCTTGGGCATCAGACTTCGTCGTTCGTTTCGTCTACTCAATCGTCGGCGTGCTCCATCGTCGAAGGTCACGGAGAAGACGACGACCGGGATTATTTCATTTTCATCGCATCGCGAATCCAGATCCGAGCGCATGATAAGGTCCGCCATTCCCCCTCCCTCACCGGCGGCGTCGTCGATCGTACCCGACAAAATATCGGCATACCAGTTCATAATGTCGCACAGTTTACGGGCAACGGCGGGGGTAGTTTCCGGCAGTGCCAGGTAGTAGTACCGAACGATTCGTCCTCGGGCATCATCATCCTCCCTACTTGGAATAGTCTCATCGGTGGCGAGTTGGACGACGATATCGGACGTCATCTCCCAGAATGCGGCGGCCGATAAAAAGTCCTCGTCCGCATTCCTCGAGAGTATTCCGGAATCCGCGGCCCGCCCGAAAGGAGGAGGAGGAGGAGGAGGAGGAGGAGGGGATGACGACGATGCCCATCGAAAATTTCCCATCGTTATTTCCCGTTCGTAATGCGATTCCACCGACCTCCTCCTAGACCTGTCCGGATTCGATGCCCCCCCGAGGACGTCGGTCAGTAATTTCAACGCATTGCCGAATATCCCACCATCCTCCCACAGCGACGATGCATCGTCCACGGAACGACCGCTCCCGCCACTTGGTGGCGGTACGAGCTTCGTTATTATCCCCCGTCGTAGGCGTCGCGTACGTCGCTTGTCGTATTCGACCCTGCCATCGCGTGACGACGACGATGACGACGACGACGACGACGTGCGGTGTTCGATGCGATAACGGGGAAACGTCATCGAATACGACATTGGACAAATGGCGGTCGATGTCGATGTCGATGTCGATGTCGATGTCATCGTCTCGCTCGTCTCGCGTTCCTCCTCCCCCCCGATCGTATGACCCATCGTCCCGCCTCCCCCCCCGTCCATCCCGGCATCATCGTCGTCATCGTCACCGGCAGCAGCATCCCCCCCCTCGCTCCCTCGCCGCCGTCGCATGCGCCACCTCCTCCTCCTCCCGCCGCCGCCGGACGCAACGTCCGGTCCGTCATCGTCGCGGGCGGTCATCGCGACGACTCGCATCGTCGTCGTAGACGACGACGACGACGACGACGACGACGACGACGACGACGACGACGGCGTGACATCGTCCCGATCCCCCGCGTCCTCCGTCGTGGCATGCATCGTGGCGGCAGACGACGACGACGACGACGTTGGACGTCTCCCCCGATTATCGCGTCGACTTCGGTCGACGACGTGGAACGAAAGGCAAGGCGTCGTCCGGCTCAGCATCATTGCCGATGCCACCAACAAAAGGAGGCGGATTCGAGGATGCCGGTGCATCATGTGCAAGTTCATAGTGCGATGTTCGGCCGGGCCAGGACGGATGGAACAATCTAGATAAAAAAAAACGCTCCAACCGAGAATCGAACTGAGGGTAACAAAAAAGAAACTGCGCCAACCGAGAATCGAACTCAGGGCAATTGCTTGGAAGGCAATTATGTTACCACTACACCATTGGCGCTGATACTGTGTCGCCCAAAAAGTGCTTTCTAATTATAATAAAACTCTCGAGGATGCAAAGCCACACATAAGAAAATATATACCATTATTTGCACATCATGGCGAAGCGCAGTGCGGCGAGGACGAAGAAGGACTCGAACGCCGATGGCGCAGCAGCCGTCGAGGGGGATGGAAATGACGACGAAAACAACGTCGACCACGTCGACGAGCCGATTGCCAAGGCGACGAGAATCGAACATACGCCCGCCGCGACGGCCTCCGCCGCCGCCATCACCACCGTGCCCGAGCCCGAGCCCGAGCCCGAGCCCGACGCCGCCGTAAACGACGACGCCGTCGCGTCGCTATCGCGACGTACCATCGCCGCGTTCCGATCGTCCGCCCTCGGCTGTATGGACGACGACGGTCATCATCGTCGATTCCTAGCCGATTGCGACTCGATCGGCGCCGTCGAGCGGACGCTCTGGCCTTGGTTCCTCCGTCGGGCCCACGACGCGACGAGGGGGGGGGGGGGGGGAGAAGAAATGGTCGAGCCCTCGAGGGGAGAGGACGATGATATATTGGGGGGGGAGGCTGCATTCGCGCTCGCAGTGCTGTCGAATCGACGGGGCAGCGTCGACGGGGGGGGAGGGGGCGGCGGAGGCGGGGGCGGGGGCGATCCTCGTCTGTATTTCATCGTCGACGACTACCCCCGCAGCCGAGACGACGAGGGGAACGCCGAAGGAGGAGGACGAGGAGGGGAGGACGACGTCGTCGTCGCGACGCGCGATCGAACGTCGGCGTTCGCGTCGCTCCTGCGTCTGCTCCTCGACTATCAGCGATCGCACTCGGTCGTCGCCCCCGCCCCCGCGACCTTCTCCCGCGACGACGACGACGACGAATACGTCCTCCGCCACTCGATCGGGATCGAGGTCATCGACTTCCTGATCTCGTCGTACTCGTCCATGGAAATGCGTTTACGTCATCGGGGGATGAAACGGGGTAACGATGCCGACGTCATTATCGACGCCGTCGCCCCCCCGAGACGGGGAGTCGTCGAGGGTCCGCTGACCGACCTGGTGGGGATACGCCTTTGGGATGACGTGCCATCTCGTCGACGTCATTTGGAAATGAAACGCGACGGCCTGCTCAGGAAGCGATACGGTCTGTTCGATTCGAAGAGGAGGCGCGGGGGGGGGGGCGGGGGGGATGGAGTCGGCGTCGGGTTCCTGCCCGGGATGGTGCGAGGCCTCCTGGACGCAGTCGTCGTCCTCGGCGGCGACGCGGTGGGGGGAGACGACGACGACGTCGATGATGCCGGGGAAGGCGGGACCAACGCGATGGGGGAACGTGCGTCGTCGGGGAGACCCTGGCGTTCCATATCGACGCTGCGGGGCTACGTCTCCAAGGCCCTCGAGCTCCTGCTCGACCTGATGTCGTACCCCCAGACCAGGACTCACGTCGCGGCATACCTCTCGTCGAGGCACGTGGCCGTGGTCCTGGCATCGTCCAAGCTGTATTCCGGGAAGGAAAGCAATAGGGGGTCGGGATCAGGATCGTCGTCGTCGTTCGTGGCGCTATTTCGACAGCAGTTGGACCTATTCCTCGACTCGGAACGCGTGGAGTTGGCCATGACGATGACGACGACGTCCGTGCCCGGGGCCTTGGTGGCGTCGGGAGAAATGGACGTCCCCCACACCGTCGCTGCATCTCACGACAATGATCCCTCGTTGCGGAGGGTACATCAACGCGCGCACACGCTCCAGAAGCTCCTGCATCGCCATCACGCCGGGGAGGCGTCTGAGGTGATTTTCGCCGGGGTGGGACGAGTGTGCGATCCCAGATGGCTAAGGGGCAAGGTCGACATCTGGTCCGAGACGACCCTGTACGATGTCTGCTATCGGCTGAGGCTCGTCGACGACGACGACGATGAGGACACGTCGTCCATCGCGGGGAAACTTGGCTGCACGAGACGAGAACTCCTGACCTCGGTCCTGCTGTACCACCAATCGTCCCGTCCCTCGGACGCGACGATACTGTCATCGGCGCCGCTGTATCCCACCGAGGCCCTGCTGTGGGACGCTCACTCCGTCCCTCCCGGCGACGCCCGCCTCCTCGGGCCCGGTGGTGGTCGATCGTCGTTGAGCTTGCCGAAGCTCAACGCTCGGTTCCTGTCGCCGGGGGACTACCTGTTGCGCAATTTTCGGCTCTTTCGACTCGAGAGCGCCTACGAGATCAGGGGGGACATCGTCGACGTCGTTCGTCGGATGAAGCCCGCCCGCATGCAGGATGGGTACGTCAACGACGACGGGGATTACTACGGAGGAAATCGACGTGCGGATTCCGCCGCCGACGGCGACAAAGGCTCGAAGACGGAGTTTCAGGGTTGGGCGAGGATGGGACTCGAACTCGGTAGCAAGAAGCGCAACAAGCCCGGGGTGAGGTTGATGCGCGTTGATCCCCCTCGCCTTGGGGAGAGTGTCCCGTCCCAGGTGATCGCGGAGGTCGTGTTGGATTTGCATTCCTGCGCCACCTCCCTGTCGAAAGAATGGGACGAGATCGGGGAATTCGACAACCTGTTTCTCGTCTGCGTGGATGCCACTATGGCGACGGGGGAAGCCCCGCCCTCAATGGGCGCGACGGGGAAGCATGGGGAAGAGCGGCGAATTCCCGACGAGGAGGATTGCTCCTTTCCTCTTCGCTATGGCGTGCGCGCCGTGCGTGGCTGCATGGTCCTCGAGGTACGCGACGAGGCTGGGACGCTCTTGTCCGATCCGGCGTCGGCACACGAAGGGGGCGGAGCGCCCACTCCGAAAGGCAAGCTCCGATTTCTGCGGGTTGCGTTGGACCCGGCTCAGTACGCCCTTGATGCCGCTGGCGACGGTTCTGTCCTCGGCGTGAGCGTGTATGAGACGCTCAATTTGGTCGTTCGTCGGAGCGGCCGCGAGAACAACTTCAAATCGGTGTTGGAAACCATACGCTCATTGATGAAGGGGGGCGCGAACTCAATTTTCCGATCCATCCCCAGTTGGCTGATGCCCGTCCTCCTGGGATATGGTGGAGATCCGACAATGGCGTCGTACTCGTCCTCGAAAATGAAGTCGTTCGCGTCCAAGACCACTGGAGTCACGCCCCCGCACGCCGCGTTGGATTACGGTGATACATTTTTGAACGCGACTCATTTGAAGGAGAGTTTCGTGGGATGTGAGTTGACCGTTGATGGAATGGAAGTAACGAATGACTACTGTGACACCGAGGCCAACATGTCAGAACGTAAGAAGTACAGAGTGAAGGTCATCGACGAAAAGGGACAAAATAAAGTGAAGGTGGTAGCGACATCTTATCCCTTCCCGCCCTCCTACACCGGTAATGATATTCGATTCACGCCAGTTCAAGTCACTGCTATTCGTTCCGGTTTGAGTCCTGGCCTTACAACGATAATTGGACCGCCCGGTACCGGCAAGACGGACGTTGCCGTCCAAATCATTGCCAACCTCTACCATTCTTTCCCTACTCAGCGCACTGTAATCGTTACGCATTCAAACGCCGCACTAAATGGTAAGTCTAACATATTTGTCAACCAACTCATTGTTGCCGTGCAAGGTTCTTCCTCTGAACTGTGAATCGCCCGCTCTAGATATATTTGACAAAGTCATGGCCCGTGGTGACGTCGATGAACGGTACATGCTTCGCCTGGGATCTGGCGAGAGGAACCTGGTAACAACATCTGCATCGTCGCACGATTTCACCAAATCCGGGCGCGTCGCGCATATCCTATCACGTCGTGCGGACTTGTTAGAAAAAGTGCAGCAACTGTCGGAGTCGTTGGGCTTGAGCGGCAAGTCTGAACGCGGAGCCGATGGCGCGCCGAGCTACACCTGTGAAACCTCGGAATACTTCTATTTCCATCATGTAAAGAAACGGGTCGATGCATTCGATTCCGATGTGGTTCAGCGCGAATATTCAAATAGTACAGATGTCTTGAAAATCTTCCCCTTCGAAAGATATTTCCCTGCATTTGAAGATTATTCGGGTTTGACACTGGATGAGGCACGAAAAAAAATCGGTGAAATCAAGGCAATCTTTGACGAACTTGCTGAATATCGTCCTATCGAACTCTTGCGCTCCCAGCGTCAACGAACTGACTACCTCTTAACGAAGCAAGCCCGTGTCGTCGCCATGACATGCACCCATGCCGCCATTGCTAGATCCCACTTGGTCAAGTTGGGTTTTCACTACGATAACATCATCATGGAAGAGGCCGGGCAAATGCTGGACTGTGAGACCTTTATCCCGCTTCTGCTCCAACGTGGAGAATCCGACGATGGTTCCTCTGACGCATTCCTCGCAGCCCACACCCGCCTCAAGCGAGTCTGCCTAATTGGCGATCACAATCAGCTTCCTCCCGTTGTAAAGAATCAAACCTTTTGCCGCTACAGTCACTATGATCAGAGTCTATTTGCTAGGTTGATTCATTTGGGCGTGCCCGCAATTGAATTGAACAAGCAGGGCCGAGCACGTCAGGATATTGCACGGTTGTATAGCTGGAGGTATGATAACCTTGGTGATCTCGGTCATGTATCTACGGGAGATGTGTTTCAACGGGCAAACACTGGCCTTGCTCACACTTTTCAACTCATTAATGTGGATGACTTTGAGGTAAGGGTGATCGTGATTATACTGTGCGGGATCATTATTTCATTTAACTTCATTTAGGTGATTTGATGGGTTTGTCCCTCTGACATTTCCTTGTGACCATCATCCCAGGGACGAGGTGAAAGCACTCCCACAGCTTACTATTATCAAAATATAGGAGAGGCCGAATATTGTGTAGCTCTCTTTCAATTCATGGTCTTACTTGGCTATCCACCCGAAAAGATATCCATCCTCACCACCTACAATGGTCAGAAGGACTTGCTCCTTGACATACTGTCTCAAAGATGTGGTGATGGCACGCCCCTTGCGGGTGTAACCCCTGCCTCCATCTCGACCGTGGATCAGTATCAAGGACAGCAAAATGATTATATCATTCTATCTCTGGTACGAACCAAGGCAGTAGGCCACTTGCGTGATATAAGACGACTTGTAGTGGCGGTATCTCGTGCTCGCCTAGGATTGTATGTATTTTGTCGTCAAAGCCTTTTCTGCGGCGCTCATAATTTGAGGCACACCATGAGTCAATTTGCCGACAGGTCAGGCAAGCTTCAACTTGTCAAGGGAGAACATTTTCCCACGGAGAGAATAGCAGGGGAAAACATACCTAAAAGCAGTTTACACGAGGTGAATGATGTCGCTGAGTTGGGTACATTGGTGCATTCGATGCAACAGGAATACATTCACCATCAACATTAATCAAATTAATTGAATAAGATCTCAGTTATCCATTTACATTTTGTTAGACTACTAAGGTATTCTCCCGGAGTAACAGTCCTGTACGCCTGATATCCCTTCAACAGAAAAATGTTATAAATGGGAGGAATATGCAGGAAACTCCAAGCGTCAGCTGGATTAGGGGAATTTATGGTAACTGCTTTCATCATCCAGGACTCTAGGGATGGTTGAACAGTCCAACAAACTCTGGATACAATATGGGTGTCATACCACGCTGGGAAGGAATTGCAGACCACATCTACGAGCGTCTTACGGGGGTGGTGTGGTATTGAAAATCTGGGTGTTCTGTCTGGAGAATACTCCAAATCACGAGTCGTTGTCAACTGTGCAGATCAAGCTCTAAATGTTACAAATTTGCATCCAAACCAACATGTCTACTCAAGTGACTCTGCATCCTTCTTGACAATGGGAGTGACAGGGCCCTTGTTGATGTCATCGTTCATTGATTTGATCCCCAGCTTCATCAGTGTGTGGTGATTGGGCAAGGAAGACCTGATGCACTTGTCAATATCAAGGAGGGGGGACAAACTTTCTTGTCATCATTGTTGCTATCGTCGTCCATTTAGGAGCACAGCATCTATTTGTCCTTGACAACATGATTGACGGGGCCCTTGTTGCCCTTTGATTTGATTGCTGGCATTTTTTGATGCATCGTGAATGGGCACGAAAAAGAAGAACAAAATGCATATCAATATCAAGGGGAGACATTCCTTGTCATCAGCATCATCACCCCGCTGTCTACAAGATATGTGGTGGAAGTGGCATGATGGTGGATCCATCTGACCATTCACAGCGATATGTTGTCTTCCTGGCTGATCAATCAAGTATCACCGGTTTAAGGTAGATAGAGAGTACGATAGTTTACAATACAGGTAACATTTTATTTTTTATGTTGTAGTCCCTATTTTGCAGGAATAGTACTATTTAATGAGAGCCCAGCGCATCAACAACCAAAAAAGAACACCAACCATGACAGAGCCATTTGCCCATCCAGTGGAATGGCTTGTGGTATTGATAGCCCCCCCCCCCCCCCGGCAACCTCTTCGCGATGGGTTGGCTGAGGTCACTGTCAAAAGATTTCATTAGATTCGTTATACTGGCTAAGAAGAAAATATTTAGTGATGGCATCCATTTTAACAATTTTTTACCTTCTCCCAACTCAATCATCCCCAAAATGATGCACTCGCCCTTCCCCGCATGCCCCCCCACTCTCAATCATAATCTTCCTTTCCCTCCTTCATTGTGCCCGCGTGCTTTTGATTGGTTGTTGTGTGATCTCGTTGTCCAGCGGCTACCTAAGGCCACGACGTATTTTATAATCGATTTTTTATTGTTCCATTCGCAGTCCAGAACGAGCTTACATGGTAGTGCAAAGCAGTGTGGGCCTTACTGTGAGGGCACAACAAGTGTCCAAGAATTAGCTAGGTAGAGTACCTGGCTACTAAAAAAAGAAGATACAGTCAAAAAGAAAAGTAGCACAGAAGATAGCACATCCAGCATACAAATCTTCTCAAACACCTTGTGTATGTTTGGAGTGGATGCAATTACCATTCAATGTGGGTCTGGGGCCTCAACCAATGCACCCTGACATCATTTGTATCCATGCTGCTACCCAGGCATTTGGCCAACTCCCAAAATTCGGGGCCAACAATTATGATGGTAATGGCACGATGGTGGATCCATCTGCCCATCAACAGCTTATGAATGTTCTCAAACACATTGTGTATGTTTGGAGTGGATGTGGAAACCATTCCATGTGGGCCTGGGGCCTCAACCAATGCACCCTGAGATCAATTGTCGCCATGCTGCTAGGCAGGAATTTGGCCAACTCCCAAAATTCGGGGCTAACAAATATGATGAAAGTGGCACAATGGTGGATCCATCTGCCCATCAACAGCTTATGAGTTTTCTCAAACATCTTGTGAACAGAAATCTTGCCAACTCCCAAAATTTAGGGCCCAGTATCATGGTGGAAGTGGCATGATGCGGGATCCATCTGCCCATCAACAGCTTATGAATGTTCTCAAACACCTTGTGTATGTTTGGAGTGGATGTGGAAACCATTCCATGTGGGCCTGGGGCCTCAA
>JALLBA010000289.1:0-38095 GCA_036939675.1 Cyclostephanos invisitatus | reverse complement strand
GTGAGCACAATCTAATAAAATGGTGTCATTGAGAGCATCTATTAGAAGGGATTCTCTAGGGTCTTAGAATGTGGGCCTATTCATAATAATATATCTAGTGTCTTTCTATGATCTGATCTGTTGCTTTTGCGCTTGTGCATTGGGTGATTGTTGTGACAACAATAATGGGACAGACAAAGCTACTCCTTTATATAGAAAGGATTAAAGTGACATTTTATTTTGTGCACTATATTATTTTTTGTGGTATCAGCGTAAGGACGACAGGTGATATTCAATCATTGGTCCACTACTACTACACTCATACTTTCAACTGTTTTACGGACGGATTAAACCAAACCTAATCACAAAATCAGAACCACCGCAAACAAAACCAAGATCAATTACGAATACCACACCTGAACCCCCTGTGAGCGCCACCACGACGGCAAATCCATGGATCGTCTCCTCGTATCCGCCGCCGAGGAAGATGTGTACCTCAAACATGCCACTATTGGCGTCGTCGTCGTTACGTTGGCACTGCTCCTTCTGGTCGAGGTGATGCGACACAGCGTGAGTTGATCTTTATCATGATAGCAATCCGTTTACTATCAACCGCTCACCTGAAATGTTGACATTGATCAATCATCGCGCCAAAGCTCGACGTGGCAGCCCGTGGGCATATGTTTTTCCAGACTGTATTGGAAAGGATTTATCGTGAGGTAACGACTCTGGGTATAGTGTCAGTCATATACTTTGGCATTGTTTCGCTTTTTCATCATCTGCCCCGACGTGCTCTTTCTTACTATGCATTTCGTCCCCGTCCAGTGAATTGTTACTTCACCTTTTGCACACGATGGACGTCAACTTGCAGTGGGAAGGTGCGATCCCGGTCAGAATGTTTTATGTTCGTATTTCGTCGTATTGCTCTTGTTCTTACACATTTTTTGCAGAGGCTTTCACGAAGGTCCATTTCATGCTATTCTACACGGCCATATTCAACGCAATTCAAAGCTGCATAGTTCGGCTATTAGCGTTGCAAAGAACGTACAAGACTTGGCGGGTGACGGAGGAGATCGAGATAGACCATTACGTCGCCATAAGAAGGGAATTCGATCGACTTGAACGTCAAACCAAACAAGTAAATCCCCATCACGTCGGCGGCAACGCCAGGCGTGGATGGTCGACTGATTCGTCCAATGATGTGACGAATTCTCAATCGTCCTACTACTTGGTGTACTTTCGTGAGGCGTTTTCTGATCTAGCATTAAAAATACGACACCCCCAGCTCTACCGACGAAGGAATAAGCTGTTGACGGTTATTCGATTTCACGAATTACGCGCCCACTTCATTGAGAGTAACAGTTTACCACCCAAATTCCAAATATCATCCTACCTTAAACGGTCTTTGATGAAAGCAATGCTTGACTTCGTGCATATCTCCCCTGCGGCATGGATCATGTTCACAGCCATTTGCAATATGATATTTTTCTTCGCGGGGATGATTTTGAACAACACAGAGAGTCATCCAAAAGTGGAGGAATTCTTACTCTACTTTTTTATTGTGTTGATGGTGGCTTTTGTGACCATTGTAACTGCGCTGTATTTCAAGATGAGGTACATATTTTACAAAATGCAACAACTGAAATTATCCGACCCAGATATTCCGACGAGTCGTCCAACATTGCTCAATACATTGTATGGAGGCACCATCAAGTCTTTTGATCAGCTTGAATTGTTCTGGGGTTCTAATCCGTACTTGGTTATTGTGATCATCCAAATCATACAGTTTGTGTATGCGACTGGTCTTGCCGGAGTCTTATCGTATTACAACGCCTGGCCAGAGTCTGCGGCTATCAAGAGTTATCAATTTCTCCTGTTATTGCTGTTCTCTTATTCAATTTTTATCAAGCTGACCTCTGACATCCTTCCATGGTGCGTATAGCCACTTATCTTTTTTTAGCATGCTTATTGAATTCTTTCAATATACTGATGTATCATTCCTCCTCAGGTATACTCTATGTACCAGCATGGGTCAGCTTGTAAACAAAGAAATGTAAGCGACCATGTGCGATGCCAGCTTGTGATATGCATAAATAGCTCATCTTGATAACGCCTTTACAATATCAATCTGTATATGTCAGACTTCACGAGACGGTGGCAAAACAGAGGTTGAATGAGGAGATTCGAAAGATTGTCTCAATTGAAGAAGAAACTAAAGTCGAAGAGGAGATTGCGAGGCGGAGAATGGAGGTTGCGGACAAAAACGCTGATGCTTCTATATCAAAGGGCGCTTATTCGTCGCGCGAAAAAGGTCCTCTCGTGAAATCACCATCTGACGTTGTAAAACCGATAAGGTCGGTTGATTTTAATAATGTTGATAATTTTCCCAGAGACCTAATCATGCGAGGTATTGACGACATAAACAATGACAATGATCGTTACGCTTATGATGTGCCAGATGATATGGAGTCCCAACACAATGATAATTCCGATCTGTCATCGGGGATGCAAGAGGAGTCCCAACTCAATGATAATTCCAATCTGTCATCGGGGATGCAAGAAAAGCAGAGAAAATTATGCCAGTTCGCGGGTTTAGACTCAGTCGAGTACACGCCCTCGTCAAAAGTTGAGAAGAGTTCTGACAAATTAACTTTGTCAAAGCCAATACAGTCATTCCAAAGTAAACCGATACTTCTTTCGGAATCAAGCTCAGATGGCATACCTCTTGATTTTGACGGTGAGAGTGACACTGATGATGTGTCAGATGCTATAGTGCCTGACGAGACCACAGTGGCAAGGCAAGGAAGAATGAAAGCCTTGGTTAAAGGAACTGATCCCATGGCATTCTTCCTGAGTTTGCAGTACCGTGTCATATCATTCTTATTTGGACCAATGATATGCTTTTGGATCATCGCGTAAGTCGTTTTTTGTTAATGATGTTTCCTGTTCCATATGAAACTCAATTTCTCGTCATAATTGATGCCTACGTGTACCATTCTTCCGACACAATTAGAATGTAAGCATTTATGCAAAACTTTGAATCTTTTTCTTTTGAAATGGTCCTCACTTTATCGCTGCCTTAGGCGCGTAAACATGTTCAACATATCCGAAGGTCTCGTTGACGATCAACCTGCTACTTGGGTTAAATATCTTGATGATTTCTTTTGGTGGGAGGTGTCCTGGTACTGTCTCATGATTTTTGAGATGATCTTGGTAATAGCAGTGTGCTTGAATGAAAGAAACAGACATGGATCATGGCTGTCCTGTTTTGCTGCAGTGCTCGGTCTTATGATTATTTTGTTGTGCATGCTACTGCTGTTTATTGCTGAGGCTAAAAGGTGCTGTCAGTATGATATTGAAGTGGAAGAGATCCACGAAGCTGAGAGTGGCCATCGGCTGTTGGCGTCTGAATCGTCAAATAGTCATCGTCATGTTGATCCACCACTGGAGGACTCTAGCTGTTGTCCTGAATTCGGCAGTCGTAGATATGGAGGACTCGGTGGAATTGAGCCCTATACATCTCTCATCATTTTGTATCCGATTCGATTCCTCTGTGCATCGTGTATTATTGCCGTGTTTGGAAACGTTGCTGATAAATATCAACATAAAACGAAACCCAATACTTCACATCATGTGCATCACGAAATCGACCCGGAAAAATTGCGCGATATTTGGCTGACTGCGATAGGTGTCCATAGCGAGGTAGCGGGAATGTTTGGTATATTCTCAGGAGAGATGCTGCAATGCATGCTTGGAATATACTCTAAGAAAAGTATTAATGTTGGCAAGGAGTTGGAAATATCCGATCTAGGTGATCAAACGTCAGGCGATAATAAAGGGGTTGAGCATCAAAGAAGACAGAAACAAGTTTCATCATCGCAGGAGCTGTTCAATCGGATCCAGTCTTCTTACGTCTCAAGCACAGACCCGGCGAGCCAATTGAAGTCATCTGCCAACCGTACTGATGATTTTGTAACATTCGATGAGTTTTCGTATCCGACAGCACGTTTGATTTGCAAGATACGAAGGTGTGAAAGGCTCTTACTCCCGCTCTTGGACGAGTGGATGGTTGTGGATGCAGTACTCACGAGCCATGAGCTAATTCTTTTTAATGTTCCCGACGGCACAGAAGACGTGAGCCTGGAGTCCGATCACGCAGTGTCTAGCTTAACTAATGGAGGCAAGGGATTGTACCTGTGTGATGTTGCCAAAGCCATGAAATGTCGAAGTATCGTGAGCAAGTTCAATGTTGATAAGATTACTGGTGTGGATATTGAACACCGGGTAGCAATCGCTCTGAGGGACATTTCGGGTTGTGATATTGAGGTGAACCACACTGGCAACCTCCTGGAATGTTGGGAGGGCGGTGAAATCTCTAGTGATGTTTATCAAGTCAGTTCCATGAATAAGCGCTGGGCCCATATTAACGAAGACAGATTGAAAATTTGTTTCAAACATCAGACTTTGTTCTTGCGCTTTATGGTAGACCTGAAGCAAATGGAGTATTGTTCCAATTCGACAGCTCACGTTGGGGCATACTTGTGGTATTCTACCATCGCGAGGTAAGATTTTATCGTCTGATAGATGAGTCATACCTTGCGAAATTTGTACTCATCAATAAATTGCGTTCTGCGATAAGGCTTCGGGGCTTCGCAAATCTACGGAGTCAGAGGCAAAGTTTGTCTCAAGAGGGACTAAGTTTGCCTCAAGAAGGGCTACGTTTGCCTCAAGAAGGGCGAAGGCTAAGTTTGCCTCTACAGGTGCACAGGCGCAGCCCAAGGAATTCGAGAAAATCAAATCCTCTAAGTCACAGTGCTGTTAACTAAGACCATCATACATAGATAGGAATATTGCCAGAGAGTAGAAATGAAAGGTTGAAAAGATAGGGCGACGCTAAAGAGTTTGGATAAACGAAGCACGTTGATTATCTTGAAATTTAACTTTATTTAAGAACAAGTATGTACAATTGGAATCTCTGGGGAATTAACATTTATCTTGAGCATTACATTCTTAGGAGACTATGTTTTGGTGACCTCGCTCATTCCTCAGGAGTGAGTGTTTAAAAACAGATGGGGTCAGAAACGAAACCCTCATCCAAAAAGATGTCAAACAAAAAGGCAACAACATAGTCGTTAAGACAAGTTCGTGTAAGGAGGACAAATCATGTCGTCACAGCTTTTCCACGACTGGTATACCCAGGAGATTCATTAGCAGACGTATCGTCGCTGCTGATACCGTACAAAGCGACAGACGACTTGATTTCAATTCCGGCGTTTCGGCGTTGTTCACTGAGCAGTTTTCGTAGAACTTACATTCGACGTGCAGAAAAGAAACATAAAAAGGGGACATCATGGGATCATGTCGACTAGCATGCTCATTTTTTTAATTCAATATTCCTCATTCACTCACCTGGTTGAATTTTTGACTGGTCTCAAAAAGGTAGTCACACAGCCGATTAGGATACAGGTCCACCTCGACCTCGCCCAATACGTCCGGCAACTTCACAAGATTGCGCATGAGCTGTCTCTCGGCGTCGTGCTCAATGAGTACCTCCGAGGCCGGTGCCGGCCAAACGATGCCATCGTCCTCGCCTTGTCCTGTGGCCTTGCGCACGATGCCGCAAATACGCGCGTAAGCGTACAGCATGTAGGGCGCGGTGTTGCCGTTGAGACTTAGCATCCTGCCGTAGCTGAATTTGTAGTTGGACTCCCGATTCATCGACAGGTCAGCGTACTTGACGGCGCCTATCCCCACCGTCCGGGCAACAGAGGACAGGGCATCCGTTAATTCCACCCCCTCCCCCTCCCCTTCCGTCATCCTCGATCGGATGTCCTCCCCGGCGATTCGCACGGCCTCGTCCAATAGGTCCTTGAGCCTCACCGTATCCCCCGACCTCGTGGCGAATTTCTTCCCGTCCTCGCCCTGCACCAGCCCGAACGGCACGTGCTCTAAAGTAACGCCGTCGGGGACATACCCCGCCATCCTCGCTGCCTCGAATACCATATCGAAGTGCTGCGACTGTCCGGAGTCGGTCACGTACAGGACACGATCGGCGCGCTCGCCGTCGTCGATGGTCACACGATGACGTATCGCCGCTAGGTCCGTGGCCGCGTAATTGTACCCCCCGTCCGTCTTCCGAACGATCATCGGCAACGGCGATCCGTCGCGATTCTTGTACCCGCCGAGGAACACGGCAAGCGCGCCATCGGACTCGACGGCCAATCCCCTCGATTCGAGGTCGGATACCAGTTCGGACAGGTACGGATTGTAGAACGACTCGCCTCGCTCCTCGAGTCCGCGTATGTCCAGCGCGTCGTATATCTTTTGGTACTCGAGACGCGACGCGTCGCACAATGCCTCCCACGCCGCGACCGTCCCCGGCTCGCCGCCCTGCAGTCGCACCACCCCGTCGCGCGCGCGTACCTTGAATTCCGGATCGGAATCGAATCGCCTCTTGGCCGCCTTGTACAGCATCACGAGGTCGCCGAGGTCCACGTCCATCCTCCCCCCCTCCCCGTCGTCGTCGCTTCCACCACCGACGACGAGGGCCTCGGGATATTCGTCGCGCATGTGCTCGACGAGCATGCCGAATTGCGTGCCCCAATCGCCCACGTGATTCAACCGAACGACGCGATGTCCGGCGAATTCGAGCACGTTCGACAGCGTGTCCCCGATGATGGTGCTACGGAGGTGCCCAACGTGCATCTCCTTGGCGATGTTTGGGCTCGAGAAGTCGACGACGATCTTCTTCCTTTCGCTGTTCATTGTTGGGGAGAACGAGTGGAGCGCGTGTGCGGGGGGGCATGCGAGAGGAGGAGGAAGCGGAGGAGGAGGATGCAGTTTTTAGGGTCGATGAGGACGAAGATTGTCAGGGGGGGGGGGGGGGGGGGGGGGGGGGGGGTGGGTGTAATACACGCGAGGACTCGAGGGAGTGAAGGGGATCTTTTCGCCCGAAAATGAAAAAAAAACTCACCACGCGATGGGAACGCCGAGCCTCCCCCCCTCGACCTCCGCATCACGACACATGATCCCCAATGCCATCTTCAGGTACTCGTCCGTCAATCGTAGGTTGACGAATCCAGGACCCGCCACCTCCAACGTCGCGATGCCGTCCAATAACGGATTCAATCCGTCGATGATCCCCATGGCGAATTCGCGTGGATTGGCATATCCCTTCCCCTCCTCCACCGCTTCCCCCCCCTCGCCCATCGTCTGTTTCTCCTTCCTGACCTTGTTGAAGAGGGACATCGCGGCGTTTATCTGATAATCGCCGAATTCGGATTTGGTCGCGGGCGACATCATCGACGACATCGAATACGACGACGATGCGTCGTCCGACGACGATGGCGGGAGGAGGGATCCGACGACCGATGCGACGTGCTTCCGGAGAATGTCCCCGTTGACGAGCGTCGACGTAGTCGTCATCGAGGAGGACGTCGACGACGACGTCATGGCGATCCTCGCGGTCGCCCTCCCGCTGCCGGCATCGATCGCGAACGCGGCGAATGCACCGGATCGACGAATGCGACGACTTCCGATCGTCATCGTCGCCGCGGATCTCGTTGCCGTCGTCGTCGACGAGACGAGGGCGGATGCGACGGATCGTAGCATGATGACGACGAAGACCCCGCCCTTCATTGCTTGATCGAAATATTTTTTTCAAGGGCAACCTTGAATGCCAAAACTAAGGCGCGTCGTCCCTCTTCTCCGTGGACGATCCCGCTCTCACCCCGGAAGACTAGAACGAGGGTGAGTGAGGAGATGTACTAGGTAGGGTAAAATAATTGTCGGTGCTGGATGACGAGGGGGCGGGTGGGATGGGATGGGCGGCGCTGATGAGAATGACGGATGCGTGCATTCATCCAAACATCAGACAGAGTGGAGCGACGTACAGACGAAATCTTGTATTCCTGTTGGCTGTTGGCGCCTTTTTTCTTGGTTGACCATTTTCTTATTTACGTTGAAAGACGACGTTTCTCACTCTCTCTCGAAAATCTGTGCCGCGAGAGAAAGTCTCCGGCACGAAGTTTTCGTGACCGTTGTCGTTTCTCCACAAAGGAATACAATAATAATTCGGAGTCCCGCCAATGATGGAGGAAAAGAAATCGTCTCTCATCGGCGACAACAGACTTGCGAGCGTCGACGACGATTACCAAAACTTGCTTAAATTCGAAGAAGGGGTGAATCCAGGAGAAAATATAGGAATAAGGAGCCAGAGAGAGGGGAGGGAGTCCACGTCCTCAAACCCGGGGAGTACGAGTATCCATGTCCACCAATAATCCCACGACGGGCACGAGACGAAACGCCGCGACGACGACGATGCGGCAGTCGTCCCATCGTCGACGAAAGCGAGTCGCGGGGGGGAGGGGGGGTTTCTTCGGCGGCATGCTCGTCGTCGCAGCCGCCGTCGTCGTCGTCGTCGGCGGCGGCGGCGGCGGCGGCATCCATCGACTCCCCCCCGGCGTAAGTGGCGCCGTCGTCTCCGCCGCCCCAATTGCGGACGACGGCGTACGATCGTCCATCCTCCATCGCCTGACGTCGTCCATCGCCCAATCGTCGTCGTCGCTCGTCCCGTATACGACCACGACGGATCCGAGACGACTCGCCGATGCAGGCGGGGAGGAAGACGACGGGAACGACCTGCTGAGCGACGTTAACTTCGATGTGATGTCGATCATGCCGGTCAGCTGCGTCAATTAGTGAGTGTTGACGTCCCCCCCCCCCCCTTTCATACTCGTTCGTGCGTGGTGGCGTATCACGTCCCATCTATGTGGGTCGGGTCCCTCTTTCTTCTTTCTCCTCTTCCGTTCCCCTTGTCCTCCCCCATTCCCCCCGACCTTTTTTCGGGGGGGGGAGGGAGGGGGGGGGTATGATGGGAAGTGGATACGTTTCTTTCCCTCGTAATAATTCGTGGCGCAATCGTTTTATTTTCATGCAATTCTCATGCATCATGCATCCTCGGCTCAAAAATATCGTTCGTCCACAATGCTCCACTGCTCCGCATTCGAAATGGATACACAATATTCGTGGCGCATTCGACATAACGAAACATCGATATATACGAACATGAAAAAAACAAAAAACGAATCAAAGTCACAACGGGCACATGATCAAATTCCAATTCTTCGAGAAGTCGTCGAGTCTCAATTGTCATTTCAAGAACTTGGGAACGTACGTGGTCAGCATCGCGCATTACATGCGCGCGTACTTCAATTATCAGGCATTGACCCACGGCAACGACTTCTCGTTGCCAGGGGACGTGGGCTTCTTGAACGTGAGTTCTTCGTTCGTTTCTTCTTTTTCGGATGTTGGTTTATTGTGGGTCCTCGCGCCCGTGGGATGCATCATCTCCCTTCTCCCCTAACGCACGCGTTTCCCCCCCCAATTCTTCTTCTACCATCGTATATAAATATATATATATATATATGTTTTCGGCACATCATCCAAAAAGTGCGTCATGCTGAAGGAAACGTCCAAGTGGGACTATCCCCTATACGCCAAGATCGGATGTCGACATCGCGATACCTACACGTCGACGAAATTGCAGCTCATCGTGTACAAGGACAAGCAATGTTCCTATCCTTACAGCAACGACGAGACGAAGAGCGATGGGTACGATATCAACGGTTACTTCATGAGCAACAAGGTGAGGTTTTTTTTTGTTTTAAGCATCGAACCTAGCATTCCTTTTGCCACGAATTTTTATTCGCCCCCGTGAAAAGTCGGGGGAGGGTGGCGCTCATTCCAATCGTCTCGATCGACTCGGCACATCGTCATCGCTGATATCGTAAATATACGTCGCACACAGGTATCATTCCGCCCTCCCTTCTTCAGCTGTCAGGGCTGTCATCCCGAACAGGTCTCGGACTCCTTCTCGACGCAGTACTCCGCGTGGTATGACGACGATTACATCAGCACCACCGGCCAGAAGAGGGTGTACAGCAGCAATAACAAGAACGGCGCGAACGACGACCAGGGCGGAGGGGGAGGGGGGGACGATGCCGTGAGCGCACAGACGGACGATGGCGGCACCACCGCGTACTATCAGCAGAACGACGATTATAACACCTACGCCGCCACGGACGACGCATCGAATAACGACGATGCCGCAACAGATGATGCCGCAACAGATGATGCCGACAGCAATAACAATCACGAGGTCAACACGGACGATACGGTATATTACAACTACAAGGTACACGACGACGATTTCTATGGCCTCAACGACGACAATAGGAGAGGGCTTAGGACGTTGCACGGCGGCGTCGTCGTTCCGTTGGATCCCAGTCGTTCCCTCACCGCGAGGGAGACTCGAAAGGTGAGTGTCGAGGAGGGATCTTAAATTCGGTACGATCGTCACTATTCTACCATAACTTCATCCTCAACATCCGCACACCAGGAATACGAGGCCGATTTTCAGGAGGAGATGTCGCTCATCCGACGTCGGCTCGAGGACGTTTCGTACGGCGACAATGCGTACGTGCCATGGAACATGTGCCAGCGCCTTCACAAATACGGCATGTGGTGCAATTCCCAATGTCAGGCCCTCGATACCTTCCGCGTCGACGAATGGAGCCGCTCGGACGTGTTCCTCCTGGTGATCATGTGCGTGTTCATGGGCGCGATGATGCTGCTCGTATTCGCGAAGAGGGTCAAGGCGTACGAACGCGCGGCCATGTGGGGCGACGAGCCCGGCGCGCCCAATCCGGGATTGCCCCCCGCGGCCATGCTCATGCTGTTCGGGATCGTGTTCATGATCGTGGTGGTATTGGCAGCCTTGAAGTTCGTGAACGAGACGCTGGTATTCGCGGTCGTGACATGCGTCCTACTCTTCGTCTACATGCTCAAGCTGACGTTGTTCGAGAGTCGGAAGCAGGTGTTCCTCCCGGCGAGGAGCAAATTTCACAATCATTCTCTGAACGAGCCGTTTTACTAGTAACTACCGACGAGAGGCGTGTATCATATCATATTCCCACAGGCCGTGCTCATACACAATCGACTGGTGTGAATGGGATCCGAGAGCTTTGCGACGAAGAGGCAGAGTGTTGGGACTTGTGTATTATATTCATTTATATGTTGTTCTGTTTAATTAAAACATGAGTTTTTTTGTCGTTGGCTGATAGAATGTTTATTCATTGTGTTGTCAATTGCGCTGGGGTCGGTAAAGCCACCACAAATGTTGAAGGAAACAACAGCAAGTGATAACCGGAATGAACATGTTCGATAACCCTATCGTACAGTAAAACAGAGCCGCCGCAGCAATGGCGTTCCTCCCCCTCCGCCTCCTGGCAATCGCGATCATTGTCCCCCCCCGTCGTGCCCTATCGCCTCCGTCCGTCGGCGGTTATCACGCCTCGCCCAACGCCCCCCCCGATGCCCCCACCGCATCCGCCGTCGCGAGCGGACGTCGTCGTCGTCGTCGTCGTCGACGACCGCGCGTCGTCGTGATAGGCGGGGGCATCGGCGGACTCGCCACCGCGGCGCGTATCAAATCGTCGTACGACGACGACGTCGAGGTCGTGATGCTCGAAAAGAACAGCGGGGAATATCTAGGAGGACGATGCGGTTCGTTCGATTCGCGCGTGCGCGGATACGGCACCTTCCGTCACGAGCGGGGTCCCAGCCTTTTACTGCTGAGGGACGAATACGAAAAATTATTCGACGATTGCGGCATCCGTCGTCGCGGGGATGACGATGATAAGTCATGGTCGTCGGCGAGAGCGTACGGGTTGGAGATGAGATCGTGCGTACCCGCCTATCAGGTGATATTCGACGACGGCGACGTGATTTCGTTGGGTTATCCCAAACGACAATTGCCGTCGTCGGACGCCATGGAGGGGGGGACGAGGTCATCGGAGGAAATGAAAGCCATCGAAAAATTGAACTCGCTCGAAAGTGACGGGTACGACAAGTGGACGTCGTATCTCGACACGTGCGCCGCCTATCTGGATTGCGGATTGCCGAATTTCATCGAGGGGAGGATGGACCCGAAATCGTTGCCGAATTTCATGCGCGAATCATTCAGGGACGGCATGGCGAGGTGGCCGTTGTCTCCACATTCGAAAATGCTCGATGCGTTATTCGACAGTCCGAAGCTTAAAGCGTTGGCATCGTTCCAGGATCTGTACGTCGGACTCGAACCGCACTCGAACGACAAGCGTATGTGGGGCGGTACAATGCGCAAGACGGCTCCCGCGGTATTCGGATTATTGTCCGCTTTAGAATTGCATCCGACGTATCGCAAATCGGGCGTGTACGCACCCGTTGGTGGATTTCGGAATGTATCGATGTCGTTGTCGGAACTGTGTCGCGATTTGGACGTGGAGGTACGATACGGCGCGTATGTCACGAGGGTGACCGATCACGGCGTGCATTTTCTACACGACATGGACGTCGACGACGACGCATCGGGCAACGATTCGTCGTCACCGTCGTCGTCGTCGTCGTCGTCCGCGGATGCGGCGAGTGGGGGAAGGACGACGTCGACCGATACCAAAAAGAGAGGGGAGGGTTATCTCGATGCCGATTTGGTCATATGCAATGCCGACCTGCCGTATGCCACCGAGACGATACTACGATACGACAATGATGCCAAGATTGGGGAGGGGAGTACGTCGAGACGGGAGACGACGAACCACGTGTATGATTCCTCGTATCACCGTGCGACGTACGATTGGAACGACGACCTCGATTACTCGACGGGTGTCATCGCGTTTCATTGGTCGGTATCGCGCAATCTAACGGGCCTGAACACGCACAACGTGTTCATATCCGCCAACACCACGAGCGATGCAAGGGAGAGCTGGTCGGTGATGCGAGATTACGATGACGACGACCGCGATGACACCGATACGTCGACGACGACGACGTCATGCGCATCCACCTCGATGGTGGGAAGGCCATTCAATTTTTACGTCCATCGTCCAAGCGCGACCGACGACACCGCTTGTCCGCCGGGATGCGATTCGATCATGGTCCTGGTGCCGTGTCCGACATTGAGGAGGGAAAGTCGGTTGGCATCCCTACCGAGGAGCGAGGCGATCGACGCGTACAAATCACAATTCGACGACGACGTCGTTGACGATGTTAGGGATGCGGTGCTACGAAGGATGTCCGTGCTGGGGGGGCTCGAGGATCTCGAGGATTATATTCTCGATGAGGTCGTCGATACGCCCGGGACGTATGCGGATTATTACAATGTCGGCGCCGGCGTGCCCTTTGGATTGGTAAGGTATTTTCACAGGATTCGTTTTCGTCGAATCGATGCCTACCTTTCCCCCCCTTCATGAGCAAGCATGTATCTCATTCAATCCCCTTCCGTCCTCTCTCTCATACAACGACCCAACTCATCTCGCATTTCGAACAGAGTCACGGTCTTGGCCAATTGAGCCTTGCGAGGCCCGGGTCCGAGTGTAAAACTCACGGGAATGTGCTATTCGTTGGAGCAAGTAGTCGACCTGGGAATGGAGTGCCGGTGAGATATTCCGATATAGAAGGATCTTCTGTTCTTCTTCCTTACAGATTCGATTCGTTTTCCTTACATGCATTCAAAACAATTCCTCATACGTAAATCTCTTCAGCTGGTCTTGATAGGCAGTAGGCAGGTTGCGAAGAAGGCGGTGGAAAAGCTGAAAAGCATGATGGCACGATGAGAGTGAATGCTTATGTCGTTAATACACATATTCTGAACTCGCGAAAGTGATTAGCTCGGAAGCCATATGAAACGTCATTTAGGCGGGCGTGGGACCATGATACTTCAAATGTTTGTCAAGGTTTGATCTGCACTGGCGGAGGAATAAGAATAAGGTTACCGAGAAAATGATAAAGGTGCAGGATCGAGATCATGTTCTTTCGTTTTGACATTGTCTTCGTCCTCCCTTTCGCGTCCTCCAGTTCGTCATTTCCGTCCGATAGAAGAAAAAAAAAGAGAGTTAGTAAAAATAAAATGTGATCAACCAGATCATATGGGTGTTGGCATTCTCGAGACGTACTCAGTGAATTCTATGAACGAGGGCATTGAGACCCTGGTGCTCACCCGCGACCATCGCATACTATCCTGCGGATACGGTGTCGGATGAATCGTTTGATATGAAAATGTAGTGGCGCAGAAACTATTTAATTCAGAATATTATAGTGATTTATGTGCCTTGGCTTTTGTGGGCTTGGACGATGTCGCCTTTGTTGGCTTGCGTGTTGTAGGCTCGGACGTTGGCTTTCGCGTTGATGGGGCGCTCGTAATCGATGATTTCTCTCCACCGCCACAGACGCAGCATGCCATGTTTGCCGTTACTCCCGCGTGAGCAAATTTGTTCCCATGAGCGGAGCACCTTGAAATATCATTTTTACTCCCAGCATTCCACATGCAATTGTATTTAACACCATTGCTATTGTAGAAACCCCCCAAATCGGTGCAACCAAGAATGTGTTCCGTAGTCGTCGAGCTTGTAGGTCGTGCATACGAGTTGGGGGGAGATGTCGTTGGATTACTCCAGTTAGCGATCAGTGGACCAATAAAGGTATTGTAGGCTGCACTGATTCGCTAGTAAACACCAGGATAAGCAGGATCAGCACATCCGAAGCCCCAAGAAAAGACTCCGACTAATTTCCCTGTATTCGCATCAAGGATAGGACCGCCAGAGTCGCTGTAACGCATTCAGCATTGGATATGTAATCAACGACGACCTTTTGCATCGCATTCGGAGTAGCCAATGTGCCAAACCCGAAAGCAACAAGGTCGGCGTCAGCGGTGCTCGAGAGCACCGAAGCATCCGTCGGTATGTCAAGTGGAACCGCATTCCCAGAATACAATTTGGATGCCCACTGCAGTCGGATAATCCAAAGATCATTATCCATGGTAACCGCGTTGTAGTTCGGATGCACCGAAGACTGAGCGATGGGGATGTGCTCGATATTGTAAAACTCGGCTCCCGAATCCTGCGTGATCTTGTGCATCCCGAGCGTGACGTGCGTGGGATCAAGGGGCGCGCAGTGGGCCGCGCTGAGCACCACATTGGGTGCCACGAGGGATGCTCCGCATCCGTTCAACCAGACGAAGAACTAAATGGCCAGGCGAAGTGATTCGCACAAGCGACCAAAGGAAGTCGTTTGAGAACACTACGGGAGGATTTTGATTCTTTTATCACCGCTTCATATAAGGATCATACGACCTTACCTTGTACTCTTGCGGATCAACGGGCTCACCTCCAACAGTCGTTCCGGGCAAGTACCAAATCATCGAGCTGGTGATGTCCTCCTCCACTTCCGCAAAGAGCGATTGGACGTGTCGTTCGTGAGGAGCGCGCCCGTTCTCCTCCGAAGCTGCCGCCACGGCATCGCTGCCACTGCCACGGAGGTAGGTCGACTCTTGTTGTTCGTTTCCATGAGCAGAACGGAACACAGAGGCAAATGCGAAAAAGGAGACGCTTAGTTTCATTGGAGTTTCGATTGGCGATTCTCCGGGAGATGTTGGATAAGATTTTAGCTAAAGGAGTACCAGCCTGAATGCGATTATGTTCGATCGATGGAATTCGTTCTTTTGTGAGGTCTTCTTGTAAACGAAATATTCGCATTGAAATGTTGCTATTGTAGTGCCTTGCACTTGCAACACCTTGCTCTTGATCCATCATGGTTTGGGGTAAAAATAAAGTCATGATGCAAGAACAAGAAGTTTTGTTAGCGCCGCCCTCCTCTCTCGGGGGTTGTCACATCGTTACCGACGCTAGATACTAGGGGGGAGCATCGCGGGGAGGCTGCTTCGGTGGCATGCGCGCCCGGCACGTATACCGATATTCTCCCACCGGAGCCTGGGATGAAGGCAGCCAAAAAAATATAATGAGGAGGACGACGACGACGTCGTTGTGAAAAAAATAGGGGGGCAAAATTCCCCTTTCTCCCCCGCGCCCCTGCCTTTCGCACGCTCACACACACAACATCATGATGATAATACCATCTCTACACCCATCACAAACACAAAAAACATCATGCCCCTACGACGACGACGACGACGAGGAGGACGACCGTCGTCATCGGTCCTCCACCTCCTCCTGGGCGGGGCGTCGTTCATCGCCGCGTTACTGATCCCCCGTGGTACGTCGGCATACGCTTACCGACCGCCCTCGTCCACGTTCCACTCGCCGAATCCGCCGTCGCAGTCGCCGTCGTCGTCGCGTCGTGCGATCGTCGTCGCGGCCACCCCGCCGACCGCCCCCCACGCCGCCATCGTACCATGCGATCGAAGGGATGCATTGCGCCGTGTCACGATCGCATTATCTACGATATCCGTATCCTCCGCCATCGTTGGGGATCACGATGCTCACGCGATGGAGGGCGTGGTGCGCTCGCCGGGATATTGCGCGAACGGCATCGGGGAAGGGTGCGACGAATTGAACGAGGGGAACGAATACATTCAGCGATTGCAGGATAGGAGTCGTGCCAATCGCGAGGCAAATCAACGGGTACGTGTGTGTTTGAAAGATGTGGCGGTGACTTTATTACATTTTTCATGAGGGGGGTTCGACGCCCATCGTCTCGTCGAAGATCTTCCGTCCGTCGGGGAACCGGTGCACTGGTTAGAACGGGGAGAGAACCCGAATGTCGTGAACAGGATGTTAGGGGGGGGGGGGACGGGATGTTGTTTTTCTTGATGCATTGTGCGATGTGGCTTCGTCGTCCCTCCCCCTATCATGCTTGAAAACGACACCCCCATGATGGATTAAAAGGAGAGGACAAGGGAGAGGTCGTAATTTTTGTTTTTCGTCGTTGTGCCGCCATCGAACCATTCACCATCATATATTGAATAAACGTGAAACTTCATCAACTGAACACCCACCCGCGCACCCCCGTCGTATTGGACCGACGCACTCTCTTCGTGATAAAAACAAAAACCACGCCACGCAAAAACAGGAGGCGATAAACGCGTATTACATGAAGAATTATCCGGACGTATTCGCAATATCCGACAAGAAGATGGTACGTAGGGCGAGGGACGGAACGTACGCGCTGTACACGACCGAGGAAGTTAGGGTACTGACGGCCGATGGCAAAATACGCATCGAATATCCGAGGAGCAAGGGTGGTAGGATCGTCGATTTGACCCAGAGGCCCGTGCTCGTGCTCGTGGAGGAATGAAATAAAATATCCGCCCGCGAGAGATTCATGCATATCGAACGCGTATGCAGGGCGATGGTCGAGAATCTCACCCCCGGTCCCTCTCGTGTACTGCCATGATATTATTTCGTAATATAATCATTCACGTCTTCACCGGGTTATCATTTTCATAGATCCAATCGTTTTAATCGCGTCCGCCTCCCAAGAGTATTCCTACTCGAGCGGTGGGGCGGACGGGCTGGCATGGGCAGGGGCCACGGTATTCCGGGGGGGGGGAAGCATTTTCATCTCCCATACGGAGGGTTGACTGATCGCAGCTTCTGGGTCTACTTGCACTGCCACGGCATTGGGAATGCTCCCCTCCGGCGTCTGCATGGGATCTCTGGTATTGGATGACCGTTCGCGAAGAAAGCAGGCCGCAAGAGATATGAGAGTAATTGCAGCGACGGATGAAACGACGATGGCAGAAATGGATATAGCATTCACTTTGCCGTCGTTTTCTCCCCCTTGAGTCTCCACCACCGCCGTCTCAGGAGTCTTTAAAGTATGAGTTGGTAGGTGCGAATCGCCTGGAACAAAAGTTGGTGCGGTTGTAGCCGTTGGATCGGGATTAAGTTGTTGCAAATCGCTTGCCAGATTTGTTGTTACAGTTTCCGTTGCCGTTGAAGCAGGAGTGGGAGCGGTTGTCGTCGTGGGAATGCAGCACGCACTTTGTAGTACCGGTTGGTGCACTCCGCAGTAGCTAGACTCTGTTTCAAAAAACTTGGCATAGTCATTGAGCTGGTTGCATGTCCAAAAACCTGGATTACCACTGTTTACTGGCACTTTGTCATGATCAACGGTGGTACCATCGAAGCAAAGAGTGCATGGTTTCTCGGGTATAAATTTGCAGCAATGATGCTCAACATCCTCAAATGATGCGCACTCGTCGGACATAATCTCAAACTGCTTGGCATCGTCAATAAGCTCACTACATTTCCTATAATCCCCATTCATGATGGCATATGGGGCGGTATCATCATATCCAGCTTCGGCGCCATTCGGACATATGACGCAGCGGTTTTCAATAGTGGTGGTAGTAGACGACTCGAGAGTTATTCCCGCCGTTAACGCAGGAGTGGGAGGAGGGGTCATCGCAATATCCGGAGTATCAGTACGATCAACAGTCGGAGGGGAAGTACTAGGACTCGCGGTGGTAGATGTGATCGTCGGACTGATCGTCGAAGGAGGGCAACATTCTGGCACGATGTCATCATAATACGAACATGCATCGGATCCAACCTCGAATCGTTCGGCCTCATCAGTAAGAGTCTTGCATGTGAAAGCAGGCCATACGGCTGGGAAATGACCATCACCTTCAGCGTTAGTAATGCCATAAGGGCAAAGGTTGCATGGATTCGCAATTTCAGTAGGGGGGCAGCATTCAAGCATGCCATTGATTTCCCTCCATCCGCAATCATCAGTGCCAGATTCAACAGTCAGGGCGTCCTGAACGATCTCCGCACAGGTCATATTCCAATTGGAATATGGGGTCCAATCATTGCCTTCGGGGATGGTGACGCCATTGGGGCAAATGTTGCAGGGATTTCCCTGGGCGATGACGGCATCCGTCAGGACAAGAAACACGAGAGTGCAAATCTTCATATATTTTTCTTGAGACGAACGATGGGAAGGCACGAGAAGGGAGAAGTTGCGATCAGCCACTTTCCGTGTTTCGAAAATTCGCGGATCGAATATCATGAGGTTTGGATACCAACTCATCTTGTGTCATGATGATCTTTTCTTGATCCATCTTGGCAACTGCCTGTTCAGGCTCGATAATTATCCTCTTGGTCATGATCGCCCCCCCCATGCGCCCGTGGTCTTGCTCCCATCTCGATGAGATATGACATATGACATCCTACGCGGAAAGTGGTCGATTTCGTCCTTGCCGAGGCCGAAGCACGAGAAAGGTCCACTTCAGGATCGCGACTTCTCCGGGGCATCGAGTGTCGATGAGATATTTATCGGAACACCCGGTGGTTGGCCAGCAACTTTCATTATCGTCGTCGTCGCCCCGATTTGTTTTGGGACTCGAACGACATGCGACAGACATGAGACTTCCTTCTGGCTGGGGGGCCCCCCCCGCCCGCCCCCCGCCCGCCCCCGTTTTGACATAAAGACCAATGGGGATGGACAGACGGACAGTCTGGCCGTCCACTCGAATCATGATGACACATGGAACCTCAGGGGAATTTCCCTCACACATCCCCCTGCTCATCCTCTCCCTCCATCACATCTCGATGCCCTCATCACCGGCAACCTGTGTTCTTTGCATCCCCAATCAACAATATTAGCAAGCAACGCGAACCAAAGTAATAAGTAACGATGAAGCTCCCCGCATGCGCCATCTCGATCCTATTGGTCCTCGTCGCCTCCCGCGACCGAGGCGCCAGCGCGTTCGCGTTCGCCCCGTCCACGTCGTCCTCCTCCTCCCCCTCCCGCCTGATGGCCGTGTCCCGAAAGGACAGTTACGACATCACCCTCCTCCCCGGCGATGGCATAGGTCCCGAGATCATGTCGGCCACGAAGTCGGTACTGGCAGCCCTCACGAAGCGATGCAACTTCGAACTACGGACCACCGATGCCCTCATCGGCGGAGCCGCCATCGACGCCGTCAACGATCCGTTTCCGGACGAGAGTCTGAAACAGTGCCTATCGTCCGATTCCGTATTGTTGAGTTGCATCGGAGGATACAAGTGGGATGCCAATCCGCGTCACCTGCGTCCGGAATCGGGATTGCTCAAGATGCGCAAGTCCATGGGTCTGTTCGCCAACTTGCGTCCCGCGAAGGTGCTATCGCAGCTCGTGGATGCCAGCACACTGAAGAGGGAGATCGTCGAGGGGGTCGATATCATGGTCGTTAGGGAACTGACGGGGGACGTGTATTTCGGCACGCCCAAGGGCATCGACGTGATCGACGGTGAGCTTTGTGTTTTGGTAGTCGAGAGGGGAAAGGGGGGGGGGGGGGGGGGGGGGGGGGGGGGGGGGGGGGGGAGATATCGCGACACGCCCCATCCCCCTCCATCTCGTCTACCCCCCCTATTTTCATTTTTTCGCTCTCCGTGAACACATTTGACTTTTTCGACTCACGCCGCGCCTCGACGATATTGCAATATGAATGAATCGGACGTCATATCCCCCCCCACCGTATTTTTGACTCACCCAGGGAAGAGGGTCGGGTACAACAACATGATCTACGGGGAGGGCGAGATCGAACGCATCGCGAGGGTGGCGGGTGAGTTATGAACAACGGATCGATATTGTCAGTCTTTTTTCGTTTTACTCCTCCCTTTTCGCATCGCGTGCGATACATCATCCCCCGCCCCCACCCTAATGAAAAAACGCCCCCTTCGCTCCCCTTTTTCGTTCGGACCCATCCCCCTCGTTGTGCATCGCATCGCCATTCGCGCATCGCCATTCGCACGAATAAGGCGACGTCGCCAGCAAGCGATCCGGAAAGCTATGCAGCGTCGACAAGGCGAACGTGCTCGACGTATCCCAGCTATGGAGGGACGTCGTTACCGAAATAATGTCGTCCGAATTCAAGGACGTCGAATTGTCCCACATGTACGTCGATAACGCCGCGATGCAATTGATACGCCATCCCAAGCAATTCGATACCATCGTCACGGGGAATATCTTCGGCGACATCCTGAGCGACGAGGCCAGCATGCTCGTCGGATCCCTCGGGATGCTCCCGAGCGCGTCCATAGGCGATGGGAAAGGTCCCGGCGTCTTCGAGCCGTGTCACGGGAGCGCGCCCGACATCGCCGGGAAGGACGTCGCCAACCCACTGGCGTTGATCCTGAGCGCTGCGATGATGCTGCGGTACGATCTCGACAGGGATGCGGAGGCGACCATATTGGAAAGGAGCGTGGAGGCGGTATTGGACATGAAGCTCCGTACCGCGGACATCAAGCAGGAGGGCGACGGCTGCAGGTTGGTGGGTTGCATAGAAATGGGGAAGGCGGTGGCCGATATCGTATCGACGATCGATAGCGTCGTGGAGGTTTAAATGGGCGGGGGTATGATGGAAGGGGGGAGGGGGGCGGGGGGGGATGTGGAGGGGGAAGCTGGCGAGGCGAACGACCCTAAAACGACGATTGATGATAACGATACTGGGTCGGACGGGAAGGGTTAATTTATATCCAATCATCATTCGGTGAATTACCACCCGAAACGATAACTACTCAGTAGAAAACATTAATAATCAAGGTAGATCACACTCAAATGGGCTCAAGACTCCTGCCGATACTGTCGAGGAGCATAAGAGACCTGGAGATGGATACGAGGGTTATATTATATAAAGTTGGTATCAACCACTATCAAAGGTTCCACTTTACGTTCCATATTCACACCCAGGTACTAACCCCCCCCCCCCCCCCCCCCCCCCCCCCCCCCCCCCCCCCCCCCCCCCCCCCCTACCCCCCCCCCCCCCCCCCCTCTCACACACATACGACCCCGCACTCTACCTTCGATACCTCCACATCCTCACGGCACCGTCGTCGCCGCACGAGACGAGACACGTCCCGTCCACCGGATGCCACATGACGCAATTGACGTCGCCATCGTGCGCGCATTCCGCCATCGAATCCAAGTCGAATTTCGGCGCTCGGTCCGTCGAGGAGGCGTACGACGTCGATGACGACGACGACGGCACGGTGGCGGCGGCGGCGGCGGCGGCAACGACCTCGCGATAAACGTTTATCGCATCGTCTCCGCCGCACGACGCGACCCTACCGTGACCGGCCCTCGACGGCGCGCAATCGATGGACGTCACCGCGTATCCCGAGTGAGCGTCGGGGAGCCTACCGACGCATTCCCACGATCCGACGCCCGTGTTCCCGACCGCCTCGAGGTTATTTTCGTCCTCCTCCCTCCCGCTCTCCCCCCCCGCGAGTAGTTGTCGTTTTCGTCGTCGTCGTTCGTCGTTCGTGTACATCCTCCATATCGCGATGGTACCGTCCATCGATCCGCTGTACATGCGTACCCCCCCGGGGGATAATCCCAGGCACATTACCGTCGAAGTGTGTACCGACGAATTCAGAGTCATGACGCAATACCACTCGTCGTCGTCCTCGGCCCATACCTTAACGGTATCGTCGTAACTCGCGCTGTACAATACCTCCCGACCGTTCCCGAATTGCGAATGGGACGGACCGAAGGTCACGCACTTGACGTCGCCATCGTGTCCCTGCAATACCGCGAGGCATTCGAATTCCCCGTCCTCCGCCATGTTATCCCCTCCGCTTCCGCCGTTTCCACCCCCCACGGTACCCGGGAGGTAACACTCCCAAAGCCATATCGTCTTATCCCGACCGCAGCTAGCGAGGATGCTCCCGGTCTCGTTCCATGCCAATCCCTTGACCTCCGACTCGTGTCCCTCGAGTTCGGCGATGACGTCGAAGTCATTCTGCACGCCATGTGCGGATGCGTCGACTCCTCGTGACCCTCCCATCTCGTCGTCGTCGTCGTCGTCGTCGTCGTCGTCGTCGTCGTCTTCGCCGTCGTCATGGCCATCATCGCGATATCCCCCCTCGCATCCGCCATCTTCGTCGCGACGACGTCCATCGTCACATCGATGTTCCCATATCAGAACCCTCCCATCGAACGATGCCGTCGCTAGGATCGGCACTCCCAGCGTCGACGACGTGGGAGCGAAACACGCACGTCGCATCGTGCGTCGCGCGCCCCCTCCGTCGCCCTCGCACCGCATCGTCGAGATCAACGCCCACTCGTATTCGTCCACGTCTTCGATTTCTCCTCCTCCTCCTCCTCCTCCTCCTCCTCCTCGTCCTCGAGGATGACGTCGACGTCCTTCCCCCCCCGCGGACGTCGCCCCCGTCGTCGTCATCGCTCGGGTCGCATCGTCGCGAGTCGCACCGTCGTCGTTCCCCGCGATCGTCATTCGTCCGCCGTCGTCGTTCCTGTACGACCGCGTCCGTCGTCCGCCGTCCCGACCGCGGTCGTCGTCGTCCATTATTTCGCCGAGTGCCGCCACGCCGCCGCGAACATGGCCACCGATGCGACGACGACGACGTCGACGTCGACGACGTTCCCACACGAGCACGCGCGTGTCGGGATTGCCGAGACAGCACGCCAAGTACCGTCCGTCGTTCGAGAACGACACGTGCCACGCCGGCGAGCCGGACGGTTCGGATCGATTGAGGGTGGAGATGCATTCGAGGGAATTCGTCATTTTTCGTTCGTTTATTTAGGGCGTGGAGAGAGGGGGGGGATGGAGAGTTGATGGACGCGACCGGGGACACCCTCGTCTCGATGACTTCGTCTTGGAAATAATAATAATGATGATGAGCAGCAGTGAGTATTCTTGGGTCCTCCGCGGGTCAGACCGACGACCGCCAGTTTGGTAAACTTGAAAAATGGCGGGGAGGAGGTACTATACCATACTAGGTGTTGTTAGTCTGTCCCGACCACCGCGCCCCGCCCATCGCTTCATTTTTATCCAACGTCGTCGACGCGGCGTCGGCATTTTCGGATCCCACCCCGATAGAGTAGTTGAGGACCCACCTCCCAATCGGGATCGAGTCGGGGGATGAGGGGATATTCTTAGGGGTCGATACTATAAGTAATTTGCGACGTCCCGAACAAAATAAAAAAGAAAGAGAGCCGAGAGGAAGGGAGGACTAACCAACGAGGCTACTTACCAACGTAGAACGATAGATATAAGGATGGTGTATTACTTCACGACGCGATGCGGTCAATACACGATATACATGGGGAGGGACAAGTACGAGAACGAGGACCTCATAAAATACGGTCATCCGGAGGATGCATGGTTCCACGTCGACGATCTCAGCTCGGCGCACGTGTACCTGCGCATGAAATCGGGTATGACCCTCGACGACATCCCGCCCGATTGCTTGGTCGATTGCTGTTCGTTGGTCAAGGCGAATAGCATAGTGGGATGCAAGAAAAGCAGCGTTTACGTGGTGTACACCCGATGGCAGAATTTGAAAAAGACGTCCGACATGGCCGACGGGCAGGTGGGATATCACCGCCCGAACAACGTCCGACGCGTATCCGTGGATAAGAATTCGAGCATCGTGCGACAATTGGAGAAGACGAGACGGGAGGTGAACAGTCCCGATCTGGCCAAGGAGCAGAAAGATCGGTTGGACGAGATACGTAATAACGACAAGGCGAATCGAAGGAACGAGGAGAAGGCGCGCAAATTGCTAGAATTGGATAGGGCGAGGGAGAAGGAGGAGAGGTCGTACGATCGCATCATGAGGGAGAGCGCCATGACGAGAAATACGGGTAAGGGAGGAAGGAAAGGCGGAAAGGGACTGCTGTTCTTAATTTTTTTTTCGCCTCGTCGTTTCCCCCTCGCGATCGTACGGGGGTGGGGTGGGGGGGAGGGGGGGGGGAAATGCGAGGAAGAGATGATCTGCGCGTTATTTTCTTCTTCATTTGTTTCATCCCCACCGTACTTACACACCTTATGCGCACTTCTCTCGTCTCGTTTCGCGCCCGATCTTTCTCGTCATCCCTCCCACCATCCTTCGTTTGTAATAGACCTGCATGCCACGGAGGACGCGACTGCCGCGGAAGATTTCGAGGATGATTTCATGTAGCTATTGATAGATATAGGCTATATGTATCTTTTTAATGAATAACAGATATGCGAGTGATCGACATCACGGTTCGCTTCACATTATAACCATCTATCATGCCAGGTCGTTGTTCCTATTTTTCATTCTCTCTCATTTAGCCAGTATCGCCCTCTTACTTCTCTTACGTTCAGTGGATCCTTCTACTACAATCTCTCTCTATCTCAATTCTCATTTTACCACGATTTCACGTCCCAACTCTGTTGTTTGCGTTGACGGCCGGCGAATGGACATACCTACGTAAGTACGTATTATGTATCCTCATTTGCTGGAGGATCATGATGGAACGAATAATTTGACGACGACGACGACGACGACGACGACGATGGACGGCGTCGGCGGAGGTGTCGGAGGCGGCGGTGGACTCAACGCCATCCTATTCACGAAACTCGGCATACTCCAACGGCCATTATCCCCCGTGATGAATAACGTTTGTGCCACGTTGCTAACGATACTTTATGTCAAGGTCGTGCTCGAATTCGGGAGTTATTTGCGCGCGAGGTACGACGTGCCGGAAATGAGTCGCAAATTCGTCCATCTGGCCGCGTGTTCCTTCGTCATATTCTGGCCATTGTTCGACATAGGACACTGGGGATGGAGATTGAACGTCACGGTGCCGGTGGTCATGTCCATACGACTCCTGTACAAGGTGAGCGGTGATGCATTCCCCATTCCCCCCCCCCCCCCCCCCCTCGTTTCATGCAAGACGAATGATAATGACTCTCGCATTCTTACATAATGATCGTGACAAAAGGGTGCGATACTGAAGGATCCGGAGGACGTGGACGTGCGATCCTTGTCGCGTACGTCCTCCCCGTCCGAATTGCTGTACGGTCCACTCCACATGACGTTGCTCATGTGTCACGTGGGTCTCAATCGTTACATGACGCCGACGGGAATCATCGTCATGTCTTCCCTGGTCGGGGATGGCATCGCGGCGATGATCGGTCTAGAGTACGGCAAGCATACGTATCGGCTGCCGCTGGTGGGCGGACAAAAGAGCATCGAGGGATCGTTGGGGTGCATGATGGGCACAATTGGTGGCGTGTTGCTGTTTTCGTACATGACGGGGATCGATATATCGTCGTCTATGGGGGGGGATGACGGTGGCGGTGGCGGCGGTATTGGATCGTCGTATAACTATCTATCGGCGATGCCGACGGTCGTAGTTTACGGCTTGATTTCTGCGATAGTCGAGGCGACGGCGTTGCGCAATTACGACAATCTGCTATTGGCGCTGGCGATGGAAATGACCGTCAAGCATTTTAATGCGAAAATGACAGGAACGACGACGATGAGATGATCCTCGGCGGGACGGCGTAAGATATGGGGGTGGTCTGGGGCGTGTTTGTATCTGGGATGATAAGGATATCGAGATTTTTGTGTTCCATCGCTGCAAGCACCTCTTGCCAAAAGCTGGATGTTTAGGGTGTATCGGAGACGTGTGAATTGTTTCATCTCACTGGGTACAAGCAGGATCGAAGATAAAGGGTAGGTGCGTGAGGCGACGGGTGGGAGGGGGGCGTGAGCCGGAGAGGGAGCTCTGGCATCAATACAAAAAATAGTAAGGTATGGTGACGTGATGTAAAAAAAATGGCGCCCCATTCCAAACAACGATGCCCCTTAAAATAATGTTCGTCGAAAGAAAAGGGAATATTTTGAATAGCTCTAATAAGGGCGCGTGTTTCATTTTCCCATAGTTTTCCAGTGGACCTGTTTGCAATATCTCTTCAATTTATTAAATTCTAAATGGTCTGGTTTCAGTGAAGAGAACTGTGTCTTTGGAGTTTTAGTTTTCGCAAACTCCTTCCGCTGTCACCGTTTTCATATTCGGATCTGTCGCACATCGTAACGAAATTGTGGCCGAAGTTGTCACCAGAACGAGACGAACTTTGCCTTCGTAGATTCATGACGCCTCGAAGCCTAATCGAAGGAAGCAATTCACTGATTTCAGATAATGTTTCGCAAAACACTGAAAGGTACGATATGACTATCAATGTCAGACGATAAAATCTTACCTCGCGATGGTGCAACACCACAACTTCGCCTCTGCGCCGATGTGATCTGTTAAATTGGAAATACTTTCCATTTCTTTCAGGTCTACCATGAAGCGCAACAACAAAGTCTGGTGTTTGAAACGAATCTTCAATCTGTCTTCGTTAACATGGCCCCAGCGTTTATTCATGGAACTGACTTGATAATCATAACTAGAGATTTCACCGCCCTCCCAATATTCCAGGAGGTTACCAGTGTGGTTTACATCAGCATCATCACTGGAAATGTCCTTAAGGGCGATGGCGATCCGGTGTTCAATACTCACATCACTTATCTCATCAAGGTGGAACTGGCTCACAATCCTCCGACTCCGACCTTTGGCAACATCACGCAGGTACAATCCCTTGCCTCCATTAGTTAAGCTAGACACTGCGTGATCGGACTCCAGGCTCACGTCTTCTGTGCCGTCGGGAACATTAAAAAGAATTAGCTCATGGCTCGTGAGTACTGCATCCACAACCATCCACTCGTCCAAAAGCGGGAGCATAAGCCTTTCACACCTTCGCATCCTGCAAATCAAACGTGCTGTTGGATATGAAAATTCATCGAAGGTTACAATATCGTCACTACGGCTAGCAGATGACTTCAATTGGCTCGCCAGGTCTGAACTTGAGATGTTATAAGACTGGATCGGATTGAGCAGTTGTCGGGATGAATTATCACCTTTACCCTCCTTTGAAACTGTATCCTGATATCTTCGATGCTCAACCATATTGCTATTGTCTGGTGTTTTATCATCTCTAACAGATATTTCCAGCTCCTTGCTATCATCAATACCTTTCCTAGAGTATATTCCAAGCATGCATTGCAGCATCTCTCCTGAGAACATACCAAACATTCCCACTACCTCGCTATGGACGCCAATCGCAGTTAACCAAATATCACGCAATTTTGCCGAGTCGATTTCGTGATGCCCATGATGTGAAGTCTTGTCTTTAAGCAAAACATCACGCAATTTGGTGTTCGTCTCGTGTTCATCTTTTTCGGCTACGTTTCCAAACACCGCAATAATGCACGATGCAAAAAGGAATCGCATCGGATACAAAATGATGAGAGATGTAAAGGGCTCAATTTCACCGAGTCCTCCATATCTACGACTGCCGAATTCCGGACAGCAGCTAGAGTCCTCCAATGGTGGATCAACATGACGATGACTATTTGACGATTCAGACGCCAACAGCCGATGGCCACTCTCAGCTTCGTGGATCTCTTCCACTTCAATATCATAGTGACAGCATCTTTTAGTCTCGGCAATAAACAGCAGTAGCATGCACAGCAAAATAATCACAAGACCAAGCACTGCAGCAAAACAAGACAGCCATGATCCTTGCCTGTCTCTTTCATTCAAGCACACTGCTATAACCAAGAACATCTCAAAAATCATGAGACAGTACCAAGACACCTCCCACCAGAAAAAATCGTGTAATAATGCATACCAAGAAGCAGGTTGACCGTAAAAGAGACCTCCGGATATGTTAAACATGTTTACGCGCCTAAGGCAGCAATAAAGTGAGGATCATTTCCAAAAAAATAAGATTCGTGGTTTTCCATATATTATGCTTACATTCTAATTGTGTCGGAAGGATGGCACACGTTAGCATCAATTATGATGAGAAAAAGAAGTAACACTTTGTATGCAACTTACGCAATGATCCAGAAGCATATCGTCGGTCCGGCTAATAATGATACGACACGGTATTGCAAACTCTGGAAAAATTCCATGAGATCAATACCTTTAACCAAGGCCTCCATTCTTCCTCGCCTTGTGACAGCGGCCTCATCAGACACCAAAGTATCTGGCACATCATCAGTGTTCTTCTCCCCATCAACACCAGGAGCTGTGACCATAATAGGCTCTTGGAAAAAGTCGTCAACATGATTAGAATCCATGGATCTACTTGACTCTGCCCCGTAAGATGGTGAATTCGCGGGAGGACCTTTCTCGCGCGACGAATCAGCGCCCTTAGTACTAGGAGCTGTTATTGCATTTTTGTCCGCAATCTCACTTCTCCGTTTCGCAATCTCCTCTTCGGCTTTAGTCTCCTCTTCAAATAAAACAATCGTTCGAATCTCCTCATTCAACCTCTGTTTTGCCACCGTCTCGTGAAGTCTGGCATAAACCAAATGAAATTGAAAATGTGTCATCAGATACGCCACTCGAGCAACACAACTTGGCATTGCATTGGCACTCACATCTCTTTGTTCACAAGCTGACCCATGCTCGTACATAGAGTATACCTGAGGAAAGAATGATGTATCATTACATGGGAAAGATTCGATAATGATGCTCAAGACGTAAAATTATTGTACGCACCAGGGAAGGATGTCGGAAGTGAGCTTGATAAAAATTGAATAAGAGAATAGCAATAAAAAGAGAAATTGATAACTCTTGACAACCGCAGAATCCGGCCAAGCGTTATAATACGATAAGACTCCGGCAAGACCAATCGCATACACAAACTGCATAATTTGGATGATCACAATAACGGCGCGCGGATTAGAGCCCCAGAACAAGTCAAGCTGATCAAAGGATTCGGTGGTGCCTCCATGCAATGAACTGAGTAATGTTGGGCGAATACTTTGATCGGATAATTTCAGCTGTTGCATCTTGCGAAATATGTACCTCATTTTGAAATACAGAGCAATTACAATGGCCACGAAAACCACCATGAACGCAATCAAAAAGTACATAAGGAAATCCTCCACTATTGGATAGCTCTCTGTGTTGTTCAGTATCTTCCCCGCGATGAAAAATATCATATTGCAAAGGACTATGAACACGATCCATGCCGCGGGGGAGATATGCACTAAATCAAGCAGGGCACTCGTCAAGGATCGTTCAAGGTAGGATGATACCTTGAATTTGGGTGGCAAATTATTGCACTCGATGAAGTGAGCACGCAATTCATGAAAGCGAATGACTGCCAACAGCTTTTTCCTTCGTCGGTGAAGTTGGGGGTGTCGTATTTTCAATGCTAGATCGGATAACATCCGACGAAGGGACTCCCGGCAGTAGGACGATTGTGATTCCTTCACATCATCGTACGAATCAGTCGACCACGCGCGCTCGGCGATTCCGCCAACGTATCGGGGATTTACATGTTTGATTCTACGTTCCATGCGATCGAATTCCTTCCTTATGGCAACGTAATGGCCAATATCGATATCCTCCGTCACGAGCCAAGTCCTGTTTGTCCTTCGCACCGTTAATAGCCGCACTATGCAGCTTTGTATTGCGTTGATTATGGCCGTGTAGAATATCATGAAATGGACACTCGTGAAGGCCGCTGACGTAGGAAAAAAGGTGTGCGACCAATTAACAAGATTTGTGAGTGCAAAGAACGAGAGGACTGAAATCATTTGATACAATGTAAACCGAGATCGCACCTTCTAACTGCAAGTTGACGTGCATCGTGTGCAAAAGGTGAAGTAACAATTCGCTGGACGGGGGATCAAATCCATACATAGTAAGAATGAGCGCATCGGGGGGCAAGATGCAAAGATAGCAAGGGGACAACTATCGAAAAAGATGAAAAAAACTCACACGAAGCCCAGAGTAGTTACCTCGCGATATATCAACTCCAATACGGTCTGAAAAAACACATGCCCGCGCGCCGCCACGTCGAGCTTACGTTCGATTGGCGTCGAAACGATGGAATCGATTGAGCATTTTCAGATTTGTAATAAGATCCGACCGCATATCATCATATGTGGGAAAGGGGGAAACATAAAACTCACGCCGTGTCTTATCACATCGACCACGAAAAGCAGCGCCAACGTAACGACGACGACGCCGATGGTGGCGTGGTTGAGGTTAACCTCTTCCTCGGCGGATGATGCAAGGAGACGATGCATGGATTCTTCGCCGTCGTAGTAGTCATCTTGGTTCACGAGATGGGTTAAGTTGTGGTATTCGCAATCGATCATGGGATATCTTTTATGGATTGTTGTACTGAACAATGTGATGAGGGTTCGACGATTCTATCATCCGTCGTCTTCAACGACCATGTTGAGTTAGCGTTGTTTCTTCATGCATGTGGTTTTGCAAAAATGCGGTTTGCTCAAAAGTCGCCATCGCTTCTTTTTTGTCCAACGTACATAGGAGTAAAGTGCGTACTTATTACTTATGGTACTTTAGAACTCCTACATATCTACATATTTACGTACAAAAACGACAAACCCGCCCCCTACCCCCACCATGACGATCCTCGGCGACAATCCTACCATCGAGTCCGCCGTCGCGCCGTCGTCCTCCACCGCATCATCATCATCATTGACGACATCATCGTCGGCAGTCGATCCACACATATGGCTGGAGGACGTCCTCGGCGAACGTCAGCTATCCTGGGTCGAAGAATGCAACGCACAGTGTCTCCGCGACGTCGGCGATCCTCGGGATACGCGTTGCTACGGTCGGATAAAGGATATTTTGGATTCCAAGGTGAGAGAGAAGGAAAGATAAGAGGGGGATTAAGGAGAAAGTAAGAGGGAATTGGTCCATTTGATGCCCATCTACTCTAGAGAGAGAGTTGAAGGGTCCCCCACCCACCCCCCACCCCCATTTCGTCGCCGATTTTCGTAACATTAATCCCCACCCTCCTCCCTTGCCCCACGCATCCCATTTCGACTCCAGGACAAGATACCCCATGCTTATCGCATCGGAAGTGATAAAGACTCCATGTATTACGACTTCTGGCAGGACGCCACCCACGTCCAGGGTGAGTTTTCTTGATGGAACCGAACCATTCATGTTGGGAGAGTGGGGGGCGAGGGGGGTTTCCATAATATATTATGCTATCACATATCCATCGAAAATGATGATCGCCTTATACTCAAATCCGTAATACGTGCCCGCCTGTTTCTCTTTCTCCCCTCCCCCCCCCCTTGGTTCTTCGTTGTTTATCCGTCCACGCAAACATTCACGCCGAATGTATTTCAAAAATCTGCAAGGTATATGGCGCAAAACGACCCTCGACTCCTTCCGTACCGATGATCCGAATTGGATTACCGTACTTGATCTCGATGCCCTACCGCCGCCAAATACTGACACCGCCAAGACGTGGGTATGGCACGGATCGACGTTGCTTGACGAGGGCATCGACTCGAGGTGGGATAGGGCAATGATACGATTGAGTCCCGGCGGGAGCGATGCCGATACCTGTCGCGAATTCGACCTATCGACGATGGAATTCGTGTCTTCCGATGACAGGGGGTACGAGCTGCCGATACCTGCCAAGACGACCATATCGTACCGTTCCAGGGACGAGGTCCTCGTCGCGACCGACTTCGGATACGACGGATCGTCCCTCACCGATAGCGGATATCCTCGCATCGTGAAATCGTGGAGGAGGGGAACGTCGATCGACGATGCCGTCACGGTATTCGAGTGTGAGAAAAATGACGTCGCAGCTCACGCGTACGTGAAGCGCGATCGCGGACACGTACACGAATTCCACCTGAGGAGTGTCACGTTTTACACCTCGAAATACCTATATCGACCGTTAACGGACGAAGGCGTGATGAGCACGACGTCAAATGATGAGACGACTGCGTTCCGGGAGGTGCCGATACCGATGGACGCCGAGCTTGACACGTTCGCCGACATGGCGCTCGTCACCCTCCGTAGCGACCTCGTCGCGCCCCGTGGCGGGGATGGATCGACTTACCCGGCGGGAACGCTCCTGAGCCTACCCATGTCGGAGCTAATGGAGAACGATTGGGGGAATGCCGTATCGCTCTTCGTGCCGACGCCGTCCAGATCGCTATCATCGACGTCCGATACGAAGGATTATGTCATCCTGAAGTTACTGGAGGACGTTAGGACCTGTCTCGAATTCTGGAGGTACGATGCATCAGATCGGACGTGGACGAGGCAGCTTGGCGAGGACGAAGCCGAGATCCCCGTCGGTGAGGACGCATCCGTCCATTCCCACTGTCGCGACTCGTCGGCCGACAACATTCTCTGGCTCTGGCGGGATGGTTACCTCGTCCCCGACACACTCGAGATGGGCTCTGCCGAGGATTGTTGCACCGCGACCGAGCGAGTGAAGTCGAAGCCCCACATGTTCGATAGCACCGGGATGTGCGTCACGCAAAACTTTGCCATGTCCGAGGACGGCACCCGTGTACCGTACTTCGTCATAGGGAAGAGGGACCTCGCCCTAGACTCCGCAAATCCCGTCCTCCTCGACGCATACGGTGGCTTCGAGGTGAGCATGCTCCCTGGATACTCGGCGGGCGTCGGCGCCGGTTGGCTCGAGCGAGGCGGCGTCAAGGTCATCGCCAACATTCGCGGCGGCGGCGAATATGGCCCAAGTTGGCATCAGGCAGCGTTGAAGGGGAAGCGATACAAGTGCTACGAGGACGTGGAGGCCGTGGCTCGTGATCTTATCGATAGGAAGTTGACGCGAAAAGACAGGCTCGCGTGTATCGGCGGCTCGAACGGCGGTCTACTCGTGGGCAATCTCATCACGCGTCCGGTGGCGTCGGCTCTGTTCGGCGCTGCGGTATGCCAGGTTCCCCTCCTGGATATGCGGCGCTATTCTCGCTTGCTGGCAGGCGCGTCGTGGATGGGAGAATACGGGAATCCGGAAACATCGGACTGGGAGTACCTCCGTAGGCACTCGCCATACCACCTGCTTCGTCACGACATCCTCGGGAAGCCGGAGACCCCCGACGGGATATTGACCCCATCCAACAATCCCAACTGGGTTTGTCCCAGAACGCTCTTCACCACATCGACTCGCGACGATCGCGTGCATCCGGGCCACGCAAGGAAGATGGTCGCATCATTGCTCGAGGAGGCCGGTCCGGAGATGGCGCCGAAGGTCCTTTACTGGGAGAATACCGAGGGGGGACATGGTGGAGCCGCCGACAACGGTCAACGGGCCTTCATGTGGTCGTTGACCTACAATTTTCTGGCGAGGGAGCTAGGTCTGGACGAATAGGGAAGATATGGCGAAGACCTTCCAGGGGCGCACTCAATCATACTACCCAATGTCAACCTTCGTCTGATTAATTAAGTACCATAGTAAGGATCAAGACATAACTTATTGACTGTCCTCGGTAGAGAAATAGAGCGTTGAAAGGCAACAGGGAAGAGAATGAAGACGGAAGAATTCGTTTCATCGGGTCTTCTAAGGACAGTTACAGAACAAAGAGCGAGAACTCAAAAATATCCGTTGCAGCTCTAACGCATGCTTAGTATGATAAACAAATTTTCTCCTCTCTCGACGGATATTCTCACATCAACATGAAATTTACGTTCCATTTTTAGATCACGACACGATGCAGCAAACTTATCTCGATATCAATGGCCTCTTGCTCAAGCTTTTTTATTGTGATGAACGTCTGATTTTTAAATTACCTGTACATCAAATTAAATTATCATGCTCAAGAAATCTCCAGGGTTGTTCAACAAGTGGCTCGATAAAAAAAACAGCAAAGAATCGGCATGCTATGTCTCCCATGCCTAATGGGGGATCCTGGAACGAAAAGGTAGCCTATGCGCCGGATAGGATTTCAAATAGCTCGGTCACAATTTCCTTGACATTACCCATTCTGATTGGTAACAAAATTTAAGCATAGACTTGCCAGCGTCAGAAAAAGTAGGAGCAAAGATGATAACAATCGAAACGGCTATCGTACTTACTCTTCGTGTATATCTGTCTTCGTGTTGTCTAGAACGGACCTTATGACTTGGAGCTCCAGTCTCGCCTTGTCCATTTCCCCCATCATTTCCTCTTTAAAGTTGGATACGTCCTCGTTGATTCTAATTATCGTGTTCATGCGAGATCGCTCCTCGCTTGCTATTTCATCCCGACTCGACATCTGGCTGGTCAGCAGTTTTTCCCTTACTTGTGGGGGCCATAACAGCCCGAATGTGCAGAGCCCAATGATAATCCACAGGGGAATAACGAAGCATGCAGTGAAGCAACGCAAGATATTGTAGACTATGAATTCGATCGATAGAACACCGTGCTCGTCGATATCGTCGTCAAATAAATACATAAGCTTCTTCCACAGTTCACCCGATGGGCTGTCGTCCTCGGATTCGGAATGCCAGCGTTCGCTCCAAGGTAAGAAATTGACGATGACATCCATCTCTGCAACGAAGTCAAGCCGGTTGGACCAGAATACCAATGCTTTGTTCATGACGAGGTTATGATATTTTGTGAGCAACTAACAAAGGCGTTTTGTACTCGAAGGACTGGGAAGACAATTATTTTGTAACTCACCAGCTCTTTCATTCTGAATCACTCGGTATGAATCTACAACCACGGCAATCAGAACGCTCGCGAGAACAATCACGCAAGAGAACATGAACAGCGCGTAGAAAATGGTTGTCAATTTGTTCCCGTTAAAGTCATCATCCTTAACCTCTCCCAAAAGCATGGTAAATACCCTGATGATTGCATGGGGATAGGAACAATATGGGAAGTCAACGATCGGCTCGCACGATTCTGAAGTAGACGTAACATTCATCGTATCAAATGTAGTTGTATTCAGCGGGAATCCCTCAAATTTGTCGAGTTTATTACACTGCTCTGTTTGTTTGTACAGGGTGAGAAACATCTGCGCAAACGCAAGCAGAATGATGACCAACGATACCAAGAACGCCGCGAGGCGCTTCGTTACATATAGTACGCCTCGCACGAAGACCGCGAATCCGACGAAAATGCCCTGGAGGAAATTGAGGATCATGACCCAGAATACTGCAATGGAAAGCGCGGCCGCCGGCTGGAAAAAGTCATAGGGAAAGGCCTCGAGGGCCATGACGATCGACCAGAACATGACGAGGAAGGAATAGAACGTGTCGAGCCAATTCTCAAAGCTGTATGCCCACGCTTTGAACTGTCCCATGGTCGCCAGACTGAGCATTTGGACTATCTCTCTAATGAAGAAGTAGATTGATGCCATGAAAAGGGGGATCAGATAATAAATATTCAACTCTTTCGTGTCCGACGTCGTATCGTCCTTCCTATCCCTTAAGCTCCTGACGACGGTGAACTGGAAGAAGAAAATCACGATCACGTAGAAGAAGAAATCCATCAGCGTGACGGCGGTGGGGAAGCGCATCGCGATCTTGACGTTGAGTATCCTCTGCACGACCGGGCTGAGCACGGCATAGTCCCTAAGCCAATCGGGCAGGCCCTGGAGGCCCATCAGGAGGTGTCCCTCCGCGCGTGGACGGGCGCCGAGGTACAGGCTGAGGCATTTCTGACAATTCGCCCTCCTCTCATCGGTCGTGAGCTCCTGCTTCTCCTCCGCGCCGATCGCCTGCGCGCACGACGCGAGGAGGTGTATGGGAAGGTTCCCCTCCAGGTCCATAATGTTCGCGACCGATCGATCCCTCGACAATAGGACCGACACGACCCCCGGCGATGCGGGACGGTCCGCATTCCCGAGGGCGAAGTGGAGGGGTGTGCGACCGCGTCCGTCCACGGCCTTGATGGTATCGATATTATCGTCGACGAGCGCGTGTATGGCACGTTCCGACGCGCCGTAGGCGCAGGCGTAGTGCAGCGGCTGAGAGGGCGTCGTTTTTTGTACGTTTCGCGTACGCATAACATATGCGTGCGAGATGGAAAGGGAGATGGATAAGACATGACAGGAGAGAGGGGCGGGGGGGGGTTGGGAGAAGTCTCCCTTTCCACCCCCCCCCACAACCGACGATGTGCCCTAAAAAAAAAGAAGCACAAACTCGTAAGAAAACATCTCCTCGACTCACCAACATGCCATTCTCGTCGGAAATCAGCGTCGCCATGGCGATGTTATTCCCCCCCCCCCCCCAATCATCGACGTCGCCATAATANTTATTCACCCCCCCCCCCCCATCATCGACGTCGCCATAATATCCTCCGCCCCAGACCGTGCCACACGATCCGTGACTGGTCATCGTCCCCCTCATGCTGCCCCCCGTCCCCCTCATGCTACCCCCCGTACCCCCCGCCCCTCCCCTGCCCCCCATCCCACTCCTCCTGCCCTTGAGCAACGACACCGCATCGGAATCCGCGACCCTATCGACGTGACCGAGCGCGAAGTGCAACGGCGTACGACGCCTCCTATCGACGCAACCTATCGATTCCGGATGGTACATGACCAATGTCCGGAGCGTCTCGAAACAGGCGCCGTTCGCGCACGCGTAGTGGAGGGGGAGCCATCCGAACGCGTCGACGTACCTCGACGCATCGGGACACGCGATAAGCAGCATGGACACGACGTCGGGGGGGGGTCGGGACTTGCACGCCAGATGGAGGGGGGTGGCGTCGTAATCGCCCCGTACCATCGCGGCTCGGCGGGCGGCGTCGGACGACATCGACTTGAGGTATCGACGTATGACCCCCCACGAATCGTTCTTCTTCTTATTATTATTATTATTCCCACCCCCCCTCCCCTCGCCGTCGACGTCCTTTCCATCGCCGCCGTCGTCGTCATTTTTGGCAACATCGGCATTCCCATCGGCACCGTTGCCACATTCGGGCTGTTGCGCTAGCTGATGATCCGTGACGACCGTGGCATTCGCGGCGGCATCGCACAATCGCAGCAAACGTCCGACGTCGTCGTCGCCGCGATCGTCGTTGGCATATTCGGCATCGTCGTCGTATTCGTCCCGCTCGTTGATGGACGTCATATCTGTCAGACGCAACGAGTCGTCCATCGCGGCGTCGATGTCGACCACCACGACGTCGGAGGGTGCGCCCCCCACAGCCAGTACCCCCCCATCTCCCCTCCTGTCCTCTCGATTCTTCTTGCGATGGCGCCTGCCGCCGCCACCTCCCTCCCCGCCGTCCCCTGTCGTCGCCGATCGGTGCTTGCTCCGCCTCTCCCTGTGGCGATGATGACCACCTCCATCGCCGCCGCCGCCGCCGCCTCCCTCCCTCGCGGGACGGTCGTCGTCGTCGTGCCCACCCCCTCGCGGCATAATATGATGTGTGATTATTCGTGGAGGCCGATACCCGATACCACGTGTATGCGAGATGGGCTATCTTCTATTATTTGAGAGGTTGCTGATGCCCCCTCTTTTCCCGAGGTGCACCATCGCGGCTTTACCTGTTTTTTTATATACACAATACTGTTGTACTTTATAGATTTATTGGTATCAACCCATGACCAAATCAGAGAAAATGTCTCTTTTATCGGGCACGTTTGTGATCTGAGAATGACAGGTCACAACACGAAGAAACGGTTTTTTTCATTTCTGGTAATAAGGGGTTGTCTAAATGGTCTCTATCTCTATTCATAGCATCCGCGTTTTCGGATGGTTTTCATACATGTGT
>JALLBA010000288.1:0-21484 GCA_036939675.1 Cyclostephanos invisitatus | reverse complement strand
TTCTAAAAATCCCATTTTAATAAAATGGGTATTCTAACTATTCGGCGTAACAGATGGAATAGGACCTCCACTTGAACATCTCCCCGGCAATCCCCCAGGTAAAACATGAATATCTCGACAAACCGTCGTCTGATTAGACCGCCGTTTGAACCCACGTGGAGCTAACCATGGCGCGCATGCGGCGATATCTCTATTTGACTGCCACTGACATTCCGTTTTTCTGAATTAATTATTGTACCAATTGACAAAAACAAAAGAATCCCCCAAAACTACACACAAAATGAGCAAGCCTGTCAAATTAGTTCGACGGTCATTACATAAAAGAAGGTATAATGAACGTGGGCTGATCATTACATGTGTTGTTGTTTTTGCAATTGCATTGATGACATGGTTTAATATCCTGTTGATGGACGAGATTGGTGGTAGTAGTACTATCCCCCCCAACTCTTCTGTCGCATCAATGGAATCTCCCACTGCTGCCACAACTGCCTATGGCCAACCCCAACCACTCAGCAAAGAGTCCTGTTTTTTACTTATGGCTGAATTGATGAAAGAGGGCAGACGCGGCATCACAATGCACCAGGCTGTTGAAGGCATCTCCATGTACATTTACAAAGACAATGATATTGTAAGCAACTCGTTACTTAGAACAGGACAATGGGCAACAGCAGAGAAGAATGGTCTGCATCAAGCGTTGAATGCATTTGCCAAGAGAACAAATCTTACCGAACAAGAAGTGATCTTTCTCGACATTGGGGCAAATGTCGGGAGTTTCTCACTGACCATGGCTAGTTATGGTTTTAGTGTAGTTGCATTCGAAGCATTTGGTGAAAATTCTGATTTGATCCAAGCCAGCATTTGCAAAAATAGTTTTGATCACCTTATCACCCTCCATTCAAAAGCGCTGGGGGCGGCTACCTCTACTTGTGTCGTTTACAGTGATGTGCATAATTATGGAGACGGTCATACTCAATGCGGGGAACAGCAAAACATTGTCAATGACACGTTTCTCCAAGAAGGAGTGCAGTACAACATCCGTGCTCGTATTGAATCTGTTAGGCTGGACGATGTGCTTGCAAGCCCTGAAATTCGCTCAAAAATTGGGGCTGTAAAGATGGATGTGGAAGGGTATGAGGCACATGTGGTACAAGGTGGGCAAGGAGTTCTACTGAACAGCAAAATCCCTTGCATTTTCACTGAATTTTCACCTGGTATGATTCGTGATAAGGGTGGCAATCCTGCAGATTTTGTAAACACATTCATCGACGCTGGATACACAGCTCACTCTTCCTTCAGTGGACCCGCCCTGTCTGCTGATGAAACCAATCAGCATGGCGAATTGTGGTTTATTCTTGGTTAATTCTTTCAAACTAAATCCAAAAACGACACAATTGACTCATGGTCGGTGGATCTCAATTTTATTATGCCAAAGGAGTTCTATTCTATTTCTAGTCAAGTGTGGGGCACGATCGAGCCTGCAAACACTTTATCCTCTCTTCCAGTTCTACATTGGAACCAAAAGCATCATGTCTGATGAGCGTTTGGATCCGGGAATTTCTTGTAATTTTTCATGTAGCAACCCACTATCTCCACCAATAATAGGCATTGCAGAGAGTCCCTATCGCATAGATTAATCTGAATGGTTATTTAACGAGGCGTAACATTAATCATCGTATGTATCCCAACAAAAACAGAATCAGAATCCAATTTGTGTGAATCCCGCCTTCTGGTGGATGTGCGAAATATCGCTCTGGAACTGGAGAGGAATCATCCAATCGTTCTTTGCAACAGAGGCTTCGTTGGTTGATGCTGTCGGTGGCATCGCTGCGAGATCACTCCCCTCCTTGCTATCGTGATGTTTCTCGTCCTCGCTGGATACTAGCCTTGGGATTATGACGTTCCGAGTCATCTTCATTGTACCCTGCCCTTCCATGTAGTCGTCCTTGAACCGTCCTTCGTCTTGAGAGTCGTGAATAGCGGTTGCGTAGATTTTTGCAATGTAATGGTAGAAGTGAGTTTGACTGCAGCATAATCAAAAAGAAAAACGTATAACAGTTAGTCCACTCACACACAGCGCCATTCGTATACCTGATAGTTCCTCTTCCCTCCCTCCTCCCGGCGACCCACGTGCCATCGTAGACCTGCCCCTTGGGATACGTCGCCACGCCTCTGCCCTCCATGGTATTATTGACCCAGCTCCCCTCGTACCGAAACCCGTCACTCGCCACCAGTATGCCATGGGCGCCGTGACGCTTGCCGTCGCGCCATGGGCCCTCATAGATCGTGCCGTCCGGCCAATGAAAAACGCCGTATCCGTTCTGTATGTTATCTCGGAATTCGCCGTCGTAGACGCTCCCGTCGGGCAACGTGTACACACCCCGCCCGTTACGCAGGGATTGCCGGAACTGACCGACATACTTCCCGCACTCTTTTGGGGACTTCCTGCCACCGCATTTCCCCCCCCCCCCTCCTCCCTCTGAATAGTAGTAGTAGGCGCCATGACCGTGCATCCTTCCCTTCTCCCATGCTCCCTCGTATATGACGCGCTTGCGATCGGACGTCATCAACGTGCCATTGCCATGCTCCCTGTTCTTCTTCCACTGGCCCTCGTACAGGGTGTTATTGTTGTAGAGGCAGACCCCACAACCGTCACGCACGCCGTCGTGCATCTCGCCCTCATACACCACGTAGTTGAACTTCACGAGGCCAGGCCTTGGGGTCCCAGCGGTCACGGCGCCACCCCCCAAGGAGGGGGCGTTACCAGAACCAGCGGTTGCGATCGACCCCTGGCCGTCGCCCTCAGGCTCCTGCTCCACTCGCTGGTAGTACAGGTAGTGAGCGGCTCGCCATCTCGCGAGGAACGGATCCCCTGCAGTGGGCAACGTTGGCACGACGGACGGGAGCGGTGCAACGGAGGATGCCCCCGGCGGGACTGGGACCACGTGCGCGAAGGATCGTCCTCCTCCCCCCCCCCCCCCTACCATACTCGTCGTCACCCCCTTGCTCCTCTTCCTCTTTTCCTTCCTGCTGACCGTCGATGCGGCGGTCCCCGTCGTTGACGCGGTGCGTGGCGACGGCTTCGCGCCAGTTGCAGTCGCGATACCACCAATGGGCGGGGCTCCATTGTCGGGCGGACCGACGTCGCCCCCGCCGCCCCCCCGACACTGTGGGAATGGTCTCGATGCGCCGCCGACGCCTGATCGATTGCTGCCCGCGCCGTCCTCGTTGGTAGATGGTCGCGGCAGCATCCCATCCGACATGTCGCGCTTCTTCCACGAGCTAGCCCTCTTCCGACCTAACCTAGGACGACCCCTCCCCCTTTCGCTACCGCTCTCGTTCATACCGGGCACAGTAAGGTCCAACACCAACGCGGGTCCCCCGTCAGCGGAGGACACGACATCGGAGATGTCGGCGGGAGTGGGCGCCGGGACGTACATTCGCTGGCACTTCAATACCCCGGAGACGGGATCCAGGGATCCCACGATTTCGAACGCGCCGAATGCGTTCGCGCCGTAGCCGCGCACATGGACGTGCGATTCCGGGAGGAGAAAGTCGCGCCGGCGTATATCCCCCCCATCGTCGTCCGCACCACTGCCACCATCACCGCCGTCAACAACAACGTCCGCATCGGCCTTCCCCTCCAGCATCTCGTTCGCGATGATGGTCGAGTCGCTTTCGACGAACGCCACTCTGGCGTCCGTCGCAGGCGACGAATTGAAGAAGAGGTAAAACATCTCACGTACGCGATCTCCACCCCCTCCGCCTTGGACGTTTGCAATCACGTTCCTGAAGTGTCCCTCGAACCTCCCCGAGGACGGACAAGTACCGGGGGGGAGGGATAGTGATGCCTCGGAGAACGGCATTTCGCCGTAGGTCTTCACCGACGACCGACGCGTCATCGTCCCACCGCTGGACGACGACTCGGCCATCATCGTCGAGCTTACGCCACCGACACCGTCAAAATTAGGGGAGGAGGAGGAGGAGGATACGTCCCCGCCGTCGTGTGTCCCCCCGGCAGCGGCGGTCGCCTCACCCACAATCTTCATTGTAGACGACGACACGCCATCGTTCGCGATCGTCCTCTCCTCCCCATCCTCCCCTCCCGCGCCATCGCTCGTCGCCGTCTCAACGACGATGACGTTGACATCGACATCCCCCCCCCCTCCTCCTCCCCCGCCTGCTCCCCCGCCCTCCGGGTCTTTGGTGGCGGTGGAGGTGGCGACGTCCCTCCCCTCCCCCTCCCCCACCCGCATTGACGCCACGAACAACGACGACGGCACTATCACGCACGATGCGTCCGCGGCCGATATCCATCGGTACTCGAACGGTCGAGCCGATGCCGCCACAGTCGACGATGACGACGACGAGCCCCCCCCCCTCCTCTTCTTCTTTTTACGTCCCGGCCGTTTCCTCTCGGGCGGGGGAGGCGGCGACGACGACGTTGTTGCCGATTCAGTCCCACCCCCTCCCCCCTCGAGTACCACCGCGACCGTCCCCATCGTCGAAGATTCCGTCGGTGGTGCCATGGGGGGGATAACGATCTCCTCGCCTTTCGCATCGACGTCCTCCTCCCCCACATCCTCCTCCACCACATCCTCCCCCTCCATATTCCCGCCAACCGCGGCGTCGTCCACCGCGTTCGCCATACCACCGGGGGCAGCGGCGGCGGAGGGGAGGCGTCGGTCGTCGTCGCGGTCCTCCCCGTTTCTCCCCCCCCCACATTCCTCCTCCTCCTCCTTCATCATCCCCCCCCCGGCATCGGACGTCGTCGTCGCCCCCCCCATCCCGACGCCCTCGACGTTTCCACTCACGTCCCCGCTCTCGTTTTCGTCGGGGATGTCCCCGAACGCCCATACCCCCCTGTACGTCCATACCACGATTTCCTCGACGTCATCGTTATCGACCTCCTTCCCTCCCTCGCCGACGCCGCCATCGCGAATGATGTCGATATCGCCGTTCTCCCCCCCCCCATCGACCCCCCCAGATGTCGTCCTCGACGACAAGTCGAATGCGCCCGAAGGGATGACGATCGATTCTCCGTCGTCCATCGTCGCTGTGGTTTTGTTAGCTTCGGTCATGACATCGTCCGTCGTCGACCCGCCATCGGCGATGGCGGGGGGGGGGGAGGGAGCGCCCGTCGTCGTAATCTTCGTTTCGACGCACGCCGTCAAGTCGACGAATCCATCGGCGGCGGCAATCGTCGACGTGTTGGTCGCGGGTGGCACGATCGGTCGATGGAGGGGGGCGGTGATGCCGCCGGTAGTCCCGGCATCGCGCCTCCTGCTGCCGCGCGATGATTCGATGGTCCTCGTCAGTTTGCCGTGGAGGGTGATCATGATGATTTTGTGACTCTTCGAGCAGAACAGAGGATTAATCAAAACACACCAAGTCCAACAGAGGAATTCGAAAAGCTCTATCGAATCCTATTTTAGAGTATTTGTCAAGGGATTTCTGTCCGTCGTCCTGTTTTTTCGATCATCGCCAATTTCTATCTTGTCCCCGCCAAATTTTTGTTTCTTCTATGTATTTATGTACGGGGTTTAGTCAAAATATTTTGACTCCGTAATAAATGTCCAAAAGTGGATACATCCTAGTCTCTACGTGACTAGGAAAGGACTCCAGTCACGTAGAGAGCGTGCGAAAAAAACTCTAACTCCAAAAAAAGAGTGCTTGGATTTCTAGTAGGCATTTACTTGGTACCAAGGTTGTGACTAAGTAAATGAAGACTAATTTATAATTATTTATGAGAACCCCCCTCCACCCTCCATTGGGTCCTCGCCCTTTCCCAGGCCTGTGAAAAAACGCACAAAGAAAACTGAAGTCATCGGGACTAAATACAGGGTACTCCATCAAAACACATGACTCCATCGGCTCAGCAACACCACCATCCATCCATTCCTCCGTCTAATGTAAATTGATTGCAAATTTTCCCTTGTTTGCATTGAACAGGTTATAAACAGTATGCCAGCTAATCTGTGCCTTCCGACGCACCATTGTCGCTGACCGGTAGTCAAAACAATGTTGAACACTCTCATATAGCCTCACAGTCGACCCCACATCCCACGAACCCTTCTGCCCCTGAGCAAGATCATCCCATGTTCCCAAATGCCTTGCTGCAATCTCCACTGCCAACATAAGTTTTTTCATTTGCGAGAGCTTGGACCTCTCCCTTACCTTCACGATATCTGTCGCCCTCAACTGCTTGTATGGCACGGTCCTCATGCTCTCATTACCGCTGAACCAACTTGTAATGAGAGTGACCAACGACATCTTGGGAAAGACAAAATTTTCTGGGAGACGCCGAATTCCACCGGCTGAACAGAAGTACTGGAATCGATGCCCAGTACCTCGATCAAGCAAGGTTACTGTCGAATCACTCGGCAACTGCGTATCCTCTCCCAAACCCCCCACTGCTATCTCAATACCTCCTTGTTGGACATGGGGAACCTGTAGTGCATAAGAGAATGACGAGCGAGCAATTGTTTCCATCCTCTGGGTCATATCAGCATGCAACAATTTTATCTCCGCAACAATTTCCTCCTTTACAAAGTATGACTCCGACCCCAGCCGCCGCCCATCCAGATCTTCCTTCACCCCACCAAGGATGGCATCCGTCGCTGTCTTAAGCGCTTCCTTCAGCTCTTCAATTTTAGTAAGAATACTTACATGAGGTGGCAATCCAGTAAACACGGGCGTGTTCACTGTCTTGTTCCATGGCATCCGGACCGTCGCTGCCTCTCTTGCATAATTGGGAATGTGAGTAAAAAAGGGGGATGCCTGCAATTTGTTTCGCTGTGGCAGCACTTGCACCAAGTAATCGAAATGATAACATAGTGACGCGAAGCAAAAATAAAGCATCTGAAAAATTTCACCTTGGATTCCATGCCCCCCTACCGTGAACTCTTTTAGCAAGATTAAGATCTTTTCTTTCACGTCACCATCACATTCAAAATAGGGTGGCGAGACAGCAAAGGATACATCATTGACGTCGAGGCCGCTTACCACTCGCCCTAGATACTGATCACCAGCTTTTTCGAACTGGAGATAGCGTTCCTTGACGGAACCCATACTCCACATTGCCCGCAGGCAAATGGAAACCATTGGTGGCGAGACCGTACTACCTGCACTGGCAAAACTGCAGGCTCCCTTCCGTGCAGAATGTGAACCCAGATCGCCGGGCCGAATGCCAAGTTGGAGAAATTCATCTCGATTTATCTCGATGATTCGACGGAGGCAATCCATGAAACGGCCGTACTGATCCCCCCCGGGGAAAAGCCGACCGGAGGGATTTCCATCCCCATCAGTCTCGGTGAAAGTCTCCACATTCGTTAGACCTGGATTGGCAAACACGTAAGTTGCAAGGGCAAGAACAGGACAAGTTGCAGGTTTGTCTGGTGTGGCATAGACATGCCACACCTGATCGCTGTTCCTCCCCGTCTGGTCTGTTTTGCTTTTTGCAAAACGAAATGCCAGGCAGTCATCTTCCCATGTGATATGGAAGAGATGAGCGTGAACAATATTGTCGCTCCTCGACATCAAATTCCATTCCAAGACCAAAAAACAGCGGGCAAATAAATACTCCTCGGCCTCCTCCTTCAAGAACAGCGCGCATATTTTTTCGAACACTTTGAAGTCCATCTTTTTCTTACCGATGATACCACTGTCTCCGTCCTCCATCTTTTTAGACGCAACAGTCCGCTTCATCCCCTTCATAAATATCTTAAGATTATCGGCAAATTCGGCAGGAATATCATACTTGCTCATCCTAAAAAGGTGAACGAGGGCGCTCTTTGCCTGATCGTACGAGGAAACCCCCAAGGAATTTTGCTTGCCTTTATTTTTGCCTTTTGTCCTTGTTCGGGTTGATAAGAAGTTACTAAAATGGGGAAACGTGAGATTTGACAAAATCAAAGGACAATTATCATCCTCGGCGCTGCATGCAAGGAAACATTCCTGCAGGTATTTCGTTCTTGCCCTAGACGTAGTGCGTTGTGCTAGCCCCCTTGAGAACCATGGCTCCAACAAATTTTCCCTCAACACTTCATTCCCATAACAAAACAAGGCAAACGAGCCATTCTGGTAAGCATAATTAATTGCTGATTTTGTCGCAACAACTTTACCCATTATCTCCTTCACGAGGTCGCTCTGACGCAGCATCGCCCCCTCCTCCTCTTGATGGTCATGGTGATCCTCCATCATGACGGCGGCTGGTGATGGCGGCGGAGGCAGCGGCGGCGAGGCAGTGGCGGCGGCGGCAGTGGAGGGTGACGGCGGCAGAGGCAGCGGCGGTGGCGGCAGCGGCGGCGGCAGTGGAGGGCGGCGGCGGCGGCGGCAGCAGTGGATGGTGACAGCGGCGAAGGCAGCCGGCGACGATGACGACAACAACGACCGGTGGAGGCGGCAGTGGAGGGTGACGGCTGCAGAGGAGGCAGGCGGCGGGAGGGTCTTCGATCTTTGTGATGTGAGTGTGTTGTTCCTTGTTGCAGTCCTCTTTTTTATGAGTTGTTGGCGAGGCTTTAATTCTATCCAGCTGAGAAGTGTCGTACTGCGTAGGAATTAGTTCAAGTACACAGTCAAGATAATTTGACCAAACCCCAAAATATCTTTTTGGAGAAAAAATTACTGCGAGGCCATCTAGCAAAATCCTCGAAAATATATTCGCATATTTTGGGAATAGTCAATTTTTTTTGACCGTTGAAACGTAGGAGCCGGTATATTTTGACTAGACCCCGTATATGTAGCATGTGTGTCGAAAGAGAGAAACAGTCACACACACAAACACCCAACGCAACAGAGCGGCAAGGCGCAACAGTTCATGTGGTTTTGAAAGAGTCCATCGAATCTCTCTAGAGCATTGGATGGGATCTCCCTCCTCCTCCCCCGACAACGGCATGACGACAATGACGACCTTGTCGTCGGCCTCCTCTCCCCCCGCAACGTCGTCGTCGTCGCTCCCCCTCCCGACGCAGTCCCCCACATACAGCCTCGCCCCCACTCGACTCGTGCCCGATATCCGCATTCGCCGGTACCTCCAGAATTTCGAGATCGAGCAAGACGACGCGACGATATTGGACGATTACGAGACGATGCGCTTCGCGAATCTGTACGAGGGATACGCGTCGCATTTCGGTTACATGATCGACGCAGGCGCAGGCGCAGGCGCAGACGACGAGGGGCGGGGCGGCATCGTCGCGAATTGCACCATCGTCAAACAGGAAGTAGGGAGCGGCTCCCTGGAGGAGGCGATGACGATGACCCCGACGCCCTATCCGACGGCGTCGTCGTTCCCATCGACGTCACAGACCATGGCCAGGCGGGGATTCACGCGGAAGACGACGACGATGGAAGGCGAGGACGATGACGAATGGGTCGGGGGGCGAATGATGCAATCCGCTCCCCAGCGTTCCATTTTGACAATACGATTCAACATGGAATACTCCACGCGATTCGGAAAATACAACATCGCCGATTACAATCTCATGTTCAAGAATTACATCGGCATCGGCCGCGAACTCGACATGGTCAGGTTGGACCTGAACGAGATGGGGATAGGGCGAATCGTGGAGGTCATGCCATTGAAGATGCTGAGCGATGCGCAGCAAACGACGGCGTCGCCGAACGTCGTGACGCCCACGACGGCGAGGCCCACGCTGACGTCGAGCCTCGTGCCTGCCATGAGCGCATCGCCGACGTTCAACTCGAGTCTCACCCCGATCCCGTCTTTAAGGCCCACCCGTCGTCCCGTCAATCCGATCGGCAGTACCATCGACGCCGTCGAGATCAACATGAGCTTCATGATCGGCGTTACCGTGGGAGTCGCGTCGTTCCTCATCGTCGTTATCGCGATTATAATGCACTTTCGGTACCAGAGGAGGCTCAAGGAGAACACGGCCAATGCGCCGCGCGATACGGCGTCGTCCGCTTCGGCATTGGGAAGGGGTTCCGGAATCGAAGCGGCGGGGCGAGGAGGCGATGGCCCGAGAGGATCGGACGACGCGGCCGGGGCGGCGGTTATGTTCGGGGGGGGGGGCGCCCCCGCTGGGACCGACGCATTCGATGCGACCGCGAGGAAGGACGAGGTACGACACGCGGTCGACGACGACGACGACGGTCGTGGGCCCGATGACGATGGGCCGGTTCCGCAATTTCATCTGCACAATGTTATGACGACGTCGCAGATGGAAAATGCGAGGGAGTCCATACGCAGCGATGGCGCGGATGAGACCCGCTTCCCCCCCTCCGCCGGACCGTCGAACAACTTGACTCCCCACTATTCGACATCGCAGCAGCGGCGGCAGCAGGAGGAAATCGGCAATACTGGCGGCATGGATACCTCGAAGGTTCACTTCTCGTCCTCGTCGCCCGAGGGACCATCGCGATTCGAAGCTTCGCGTGCCGTTGGTATGGAAGCGGTCGATGTCGCCAGCAGCACTCCCAATAACAACTACACCGCCAATATCGCATCGATTCAATTACGGGACGAGGTCGACACTAGTACTATGCCGATGGATAAGTACGCCGATTCGATGATTCACAGGCAATGGCAGCAATATTCCGAGGCTTCGTCGGGAGACGTCAGAGGTGGGGGGGGTAGAGGAGGAGGAGGAGGACAGGCGCCACTCGATCACGAGCACATGCTGATCGATGATGCATCATTCGGCTCCTCGACCTCCGACGAGGATAACGAGAATTTACTAGCCGCGAGTCGAAACCATGAGGACAACAAATACGATTACTACGACAGCAGCCCGTACATGTTGGATGGGTCGATGGACGAATTCGATAATTACAAGAATCAGGACCTCGAAACATTGCGCAATGCCATAGAGCGATCCGTCGACGGTGTCGATGGCATGGTGAGTCTGGCCATGGCGCACGCGTATACCTCCGATCATCCGAAGATGGATACATTATTAGAGTGGTTCGGCGGCGAGCAGGATGATGGGCGTATCGAGGCGAGCTGCTTGTGCGATACATACGATTGGTTGAAGATCAACGAGATGTCAGGCTTGGATTTAGTGTGAGTACGCCGTGCATCTCATCTCTTTTTTGTTTGTTTTTTTTCGCTCTCAAGTATTTCGCCATGCTCTTGTGAACAATTACCGACACACAGAAACGAATATTTCCAAGAGTTGCTAAATAGAATAGTTATTACCGTCATGCTACGTGTCATTCCACCTCTCAAGGGAGCGAACGTCGTGCATTCCTGTGCGACCATTCTCGGGCTGGATTTGTTGAAGAAACCGCCCGAAAAAACGCTTGTTATTACAGGAATGAGAAAGACGAATACTCTGGAGCAAGGTAGGTGCCTTACATCAATTCAAATATGATCTTTTGTGGCTTTCGGTGTCTGGTCTTATCGCTGTTATTGTTAGGATTCAAATTTATCGTTAAGGCATTTAAACCGTTTGGAGACATCGAGGATGCGGCGATTGCCCCTAAAAATCACGGATTTGGCATCATTCGTTTTGCCAGACCAGAATCAGTGGAACTCGCATTGGAGGAGTATAAACAATCCGAAATCGACATTCAGGATGTATCTGTGTCTGTCAAGACCCTTAAGTCAGAAAGAACAGCTTTTTCATAGCATTTCTGCATGCGGTGTACACCATTGACTTGAACCAATTTTGACATTCTCGAAGTCAACCTTGCCAATCCATTCAATCTTGGTAGCTGCGGATTTTTGATGTTTGAGCTGTTACTGATACGTCAGGCTTCGGATGCAAATAGTAGTGTCAAGTATGGCACTATATTCACGTTCTAACCATTATATCCGATCAGCCCCAGCCCCAAGGTGCCGACAGTTGAGGGGTAAATACTACTAAGTATTTGGCCGTAAAGCACTTCCCGCAAACTTACAGGAGCAAATTATCATGTGCTCCTTGATGGCATCCCTGACGATCTCCACGGCTTCGTCTACGGCCTGCCAAGAAGCTCCGGACACAAGCACGTATGGATCGCAGTATTTTAGTGGAATACCGAAGTCGTCTCCAAATACCTTGAACAAGCACCCTAAGCGCTTTACTTGCTGCGAGTTTTCTAGCGTCTGAATTATCATGTGCGCATGGAAAGACTTCCGACCATCGATGTAGACAAATGGCAATTCGATCAATGATAGGAATCCAGATCCATTCGGACCTTTCCATCCAACAGCATTACTAGTCGAGTCCCTTGGGTTGTGAGGGCTAGAATAACTAATTGCTACTTCATAAGTCAGTCGTCCTTTTGCGCCCGCATCACCTATAATATCCATGTAATCCAATAAATGGTTCATCACCTTCTCGCAGGCGTCATCTAGATCATGCAGATTCGATGATTTGGACTTTATGTAAATGCGTATTGAAGCATCAGGGGTTTGGCTCAATGAGCCCTTATTGAAGCCGTTGATAATTATTGTACAGTTTGATTCGCGACCAAATTCAATCAAATTTCGTCTTCTCAGAGGGTCGTTTTTAGGTACCAAACCAAATTTAGACCCAATGAGGTGGGCTGCAGGAAAGGAAGAAGAATTGGAATTAAATATGTTAGTACATTCCGGCGCCAACACAAGTAACAGAGAACAGTAATGATGACCAAAAAATATAGTCTCACAGAACAAATCTCTCTGGGAACTACAATCTCTCTGTATCCAAACAGGTAGCTTCATATGTATGGCTGCTGTCGGTGGCGACGGTAGGAGCGGAGACTGCTGCGGTGGCTGCCAACGCAGCGGCGACGGTGGCTGCAGCTGCGATGAATAAGTACAATGACATATTGTCATGTGCTCCTTGATGGCATACCTGACGATCTCCACGGCTTCGTCTACGGCCTGCCAAGAAGCTCCGGACACAAGCACGTATGGATCGCAGTATTTTAGTGGAATACCGAAGTCGTCTCCAAATACCTTGAACAAGCACCCTAAGCGCTTTACTTGCTGCGAGTTTTCTAGCGTCTGAATTATCATGTGCGCATGGAAAGACTTCCGACCATCGATGTAGACAAATGGCAATTCGATCAATGATAGGAATCCAGATCCATTCGGACCTTTCCATCCAACAGCATTACTAGTCGAGTCCCTTGGATTGTGACGACCAGCGCTGCTTAATGCTACTTCATAAGTCAGTCGTCCTTTTGCGCCCGCATCATCTATAATATCCATGTAATCCAATAAAAGTTCCTGCACCTTCTCCCTTGCGTCATCGATGCATTGTAGAGCCGTCAAAGACTCTGCACAAATTTCTAGCTTCTCCCCGTCGGCCTCCCACTCCTTGTAGTTGTCGTACAAGCCGTCGGCCCTCCACTCTTTCAATCTACGATTCAACATCACGCCCGCCTCCCTGAGATCGTACTCGATACTATCAGCCCTTCTAAAATCTCTCGCAATTTTGCATTCTACTCGCTCTCGTAAGAGGGCATTTATCTCCGTATTGCTCAGTGTGCACGCAGGAGTCGCCGGACCGCCCACCCTGGAGTAGTCATGTCCGTTTTTGTTGAACGGTTTACGGCGATCGTTGGATGATTTGCGGGGCCTGATCGAAATGGTAATCGGATCTTTTTTGCTTCTGGGAGGATCTCTTTTCGGGCAATTAACGAGGATGATGCAATTCGTTTCTCGCCCGACATCTCCTACTGTTCTTTTCCCTTTTTTGTCATCAACTTTAGACCCAATAAGGTGAACTGTAGGTAAGGATGAAAGATGAGTATCAATAAATGGTGCTAATTTGAATGATGTGACAACAATGCCATCACTTACAAAATATGCTTTGCTGTGCTTCACTATTAATCTGCATCCATTCTGGTAATCTCATGACGACTTCGGAGTAATCGATACCACTTTCATGGCTGCCGCTGTTGACAGATCTTTGACTGTCTAGTTTGTCATGGGAATTATTGATACAGCGCGCTATACCAACTCGATGACTCTTCATCGGTGTAATGGTTAGGGGCAAATCTACATCTCTAAGGTCGCGCTTTTTCTTGCCGTCTGACCCAGCAATGCAGGTGCCGCTATTGGTCACGGAGTCGCACGTGATCGACAATGGCACCTCAACTTCGCCGGTGGGTTCGACCGAGGCCGGCGAAGGCTCCCCATCGATGAGAGGATCGGCACTCACCGTCGAAGTCGGAGCCTCCGTTTGAGCGATGAAGGCATCAGCCGCGGCGGGGGAGACGTCAACGTTGGGGGCATCGGCCTCCTTCGCCACCTTACGATATTTGATTCGCGGTGCCTCGATCCCGAATTCGTATCGAGCCATGTGCCCATCCATGAAAATCATGACGGTGTAATGAAATTTTCCCGATTGCGTAGGCGAAAGTTCGGATAGCAGAACCACGCCATCTTCTTTCGAATCAATGGTCACCGGACATTTGGCACCGTACGCCAAATCGTGCTCGGATACCTCCTCGGCAATTTTCCCCTTCGGATGACACTTGTCAACGTACGCCACCTCGTAAACTAGACTCTTCGTGCTGTTAATGACCATGATAAATGGTTGAATTAAGAGAATGAATGAGAACAAACGAATGAACGAGCTCGCTTGTACATTTAGCGCTCCGAGGGAAAACTCACACGTAATTGAAGGTGACGGATTCCACAACTCCCTGCAACAAATGCGTTCATTTTGGTAAATGACAAAGCATCGTCATGAGGGGATATTATCGGTAGAGCCAAATGCGATATAACTTTACTGAAATGTAATTCGCGTGCGACGCACCTGCTTTAGTATCGGGTCGCTCGTGTCGTCTTCGTGGCCTGATGTATTCGAGAAATTGTACCAAACGGGACCTGGCGTTATTCGAGAGGAGGGGATATAATATATATATATCAACTGATTAGGAAGATGCAGAGAGATGTTGATCATATTGCGGTCATATATCGTTCCGAAAATGACGTATTGTCTAAACGAGACATAGTCGTATCATAATAATAACATCCTGCCCACTGAAAAACGAAAGATGGCGTTCGCTCTCTGTGGCGAAAATGATGTGGTCCATTTTTCATGACAGAGAGACTCCACTCATCCCCCCTGCATCGACTCACATCCAATCGGGAACGGCAAATCCTCCGTCTGCTCAGCGGTCAGCTTCATTATTTTTGGTCGCCGTGAGAAGGCGTGGTTGAAATTAGTGAGCCTTGTGCCTTGTGTCCGCTCCGGGAGCGGAGAGCGGCGGAAATGACAACGCGATGATGGCGGGATGAAGTGCTAGGTACGTTCTGTGTCTAAGTACGTATCAACGTAAATAGGGGAATGGTACACACAATATGGCGGGAATTATCCCGCTGGATCGACCGGCGGCCAATGATTACCAACGCACGCCGACGCCAAATCGATGTTAAAAAACGATGTGAAGATGATCCCCCCCCCCGCCACAATTCCGCTCCCCATCTCGTCGTCTCGAGGCCGAAGCGCCGACGACGATGGAGATGACATCGATACCCACCGTTCCACGAGGAGGGTGCGCCATCGCCGCGGCAATAACAACAACAACAACAATGCCGTGCCCAACGGCATCATCCAAATCGATCCCTCCTACAGGCACAACTTCGGCGCCATCGCCATCGCCACGACCGTCGACCCCTCCTCCTCCACCGCCCTGGATTCCGACCGCCCGAAAGTAGAGAGGCAACCCCTTCCAGTACCCGCGGCGGTATTGCTTTGGTATCTGCTGGGCGTGTTGTCAATCGCATCGTCGAAGGTCCTGCTCTCGCCTTCGCCGCATCAGTCGTCGTCGTCTGGCCGAGGACGCGGCCATCGATCGGCGTGTTCGCCGCTCGTCCTAACGGCGCAGCAGCTCGCCATCGGGGCGACGCTCCTGCGCGTCGTGATCGAATTGACGACGAATGGACGTCGTCGTCGTCGTTGGACGTATCCGAGGACGGATGGATCGCATCATGTCCCCCCCCAAGGAGGGGGGGGCGGCACCGTCCAGACGGACGTCGACCACGATGGATGCGAGGCCGGCGCTACTCCTGCCGCTAAGAGGGACGTCGTCGAGGTATTGTCCTCCTCGTCGGTCACTCACAATAAGCAGCTCACCCTCACGGCAATGTACTTCGCATTCGGATTCCTACTCACCAACGTCGGCTTCATGATGGGATCCGCGGCGTTCGTCGAAACGATCAAGGCCGCCGAGCCCATCACGAGCGCGTCCGTCGCGGCGATATGGGGCATAGAGCATCCCGGTCGGGAGGAGATCATGTCGTTGATGGGGATCGTGGTCGGCGTCGTATTGTCGACGTTCGGGAATCAAAGCGGCGGCATCATCGCGAATGGTGCCATCGACGTCGGCATCGGCGCGACGAGGATGCGACGATCTCCATCCTCGTCATCATTCTCCCTATCGTCATCGCCCTCCCTCCCGACCTTGTGCCTCATCGTCATGGCCGCGAACTTGTGCTTTTCATTCCGGGGGTTGCACCAGAAGCTATTCCGTTCGACACCCTGCGGGAGCGCGATGCACGTCGACGATCTGACCCTGCAGTGCAGGATGCAGCAATTGGGAGCGCTGGTACTCGGCGTACCCGCGTTGCTATCGTTCGTCCTCTCGCACGGGAGCGATAGCGGTGCCGTCGCGTCGTTCGGGATTGCATCGTCTTCATTTTCGTCGGCGATGGAATACGCCCTCCTCTCTCTCGCGAACGGCGTTGCCTTCGCAACGTACAACCTGGCGAGCACGTACGTCCTAACGCGCTTGTCGGTCGTTCACCACGCGGCGCTGAATTGCGTCCGGCGCGTCTTTGCGATTGTCGTGACGTCTATCATATTCGGATCGACGATCACCCCCCTGCAGATCACGGGCATGACGATTTCCGTTCTCGGGTTCTTCTCGTATGTGCACTTCAAGTCGAGGAATGAGACTAAGGACTGGAAGAGGATGGAGCTTCGACGAAAGTATGGCGGCATCCTTACGACGAAGTTGACGACTGCAGGCTTAAATGGGATGAGGAATAACGGTGCGAGGTGGCGGACCGGACACGGTCGCTCGTCCTCGTTTTTGCCCACGAATAGCCCTTCCAAATGAGAACAGGCACAACCATGTTCAGACGTTCACGTTTGTCTTGCAGTACACTTTTGGTTTGATTTAAAATTTTAAAAATTATAGACCAACGGTCGCGACGACGACCACGACGACGTCGCAGAATACGCTAGCGATGGAGGAAGAAATAAAAGAGTTATACGAAGCTCTCGAAGAGCGGGAACGCAATATCGACGAGTTGGAAGAAGTCCTTACTAATCTGGAAGGGGAGAATGACAAGCAACAGGACGAGCTAAATGCAAGAAGTAATGAACTTCAGGAACTTCAACTTGTGATCAAACAGCTCCGCCTAGACAACAATGATCTTCTGGAAGAAAAGACATTGCTCGTTGACAAAGTAGACGCTCAAAAGTCGCAATTGGATGCGCAAAAGAATATACTTTCACTTTCAGCGAAGGCGGCAGAGGAGGCAAAGAAGGTCCAGAAGGATGGGAATCAAACCTTATATCGGCTAGAGGTAGAGAATCAGAGGTAATGATGTAGTGCGCATTTCTATTTCCGATCGTGTTTTTTCTTAATCGTCAACTAATTATCCTCTCTCTTCTGTGTAGGCTTCGGGACACTATCCATCAAATCGAAGAAAACGATGGTATTCTTGTGAATGAAATAGAAATACTTGTGCGACAGAAAAGCGATTATCAACAACAAAGCGAAGAGCTGACATCCAAGTGTGATAAACTTAACGCAGATCTTGATGAAAAGGACCGGGCAATCAGTCTATTGCATCATGAAAAGAAGAAAGCCGAGAGTGATTTGTTGACACGTGGTGAGGAGTATCGTAATGACCAAATGGAATGGCAGCATAAGAATGAGGCAAACAAGACGGAAATTACAAGGCTCTCGTCGGAGCTCGAGCAAGAACGAGCCAAACATAACGAATCTGCACTCGTCAAAGAAAACGAGGCATTCCGGAAAGAGTTGTCACAAATACGGCAGGAAAATCGAAAGCTCAATTCACTGCACGATCGATGTTTAATAGACAAAAATCAAGCCGAACGAGATCTAGATGAAGCAATTCAAGCTCTCAGCCAATCCAAGCGCGATGCAAAAGAACATATTGCTTCGAAACTTCTTAAAGAGAAAGCGGATACAATGCAAGCAAATGCCAAAGTCGATAAAGCGAATGCCAAGCTTGAGAGTGCGACGAAGAGGTATCTTGACGCCGAAGAGAAACTCGAACACCTGCGAAATCAGCTTCGATGTAGTGATGAGCGAAATGCATTGTACGAGAAGAATAACGGTCTGGCGGAAGTTGTTTGTTCACTGAAGCAGCTTGAGGCAGATGTGAGAAGACGAGATTACGACTTGAAGCGATTGAATCACGCGCTGGGCGTTGAGATGGACAAGCGCAGGGCGTTGAGTAAAGCTTGCGATTGGCTGAAAGAAAAGGCTGCTGTAGGACCTGACTTCACGTTCGACGATGAAGAAATAAAAACGGCACTGGAAAATGAGGACAGTCGGCTTGAAAGTGAGAATGCCGAGCTTTCTCGCCAGATTGAATCACTAGAAGGTGTGTCGTTCAGCTTCCTTTTCCTCCTATTCGATTGCCGTGTGATTTTATTCTCACAGTATAGTATTCTAAGTCGAACGCACGAAGCTGCTAATGCAGTTACGAGAACGAGCCATCGACTTGGGAGAGAAGGGGGGGCGTTTTCTTGGGATGAATCCTCAACAAGTTGACACTGTGATGGAATTTGCGAGTAATTTGCGACGTGGCCTTTTACAGCTCCCTCTCAATGACCGTTCGAAGGAGCTACTTGCAGAAATTTCTGCTCTCAAATCAGAGAAAGAAGTGCAGAGAGTCGCTATTGCAGGACTGGAGCGGGAGATATCGACGAGGGAATCGCAGAGTGAGGGTGAGAGTAATGTCCTGAAGCAAGTGGTGACCGAAAATCAAAAACTCAAGGGTGAAATCGCAACGTTGAAGGCAGGCAGAGCAATTGATCATGCGTCATCCGTGCTGACTCCATTAATGCGAGAGAGAGTGAAGGAAATACTGGGCGAGGATTTGGTATTGATGCCGCCTTCTGCGGAAGTTCAGTTCATTTGCGCCATCAATGCATACGATAAAATATCCCAGGAGCTTTCTTCGACAAAGAAACTATTCGAGGAACATGGATTTGAGAATGGGGCTCACAAAATCGATAGAAAGAGCGAACCCCTAGTCATTAATAACCCATGCGATTCCGATATCTCTTTGAACTCAAAAACGAGCAAAAATGTGGGAAGGAGACTCGCCGAAGAATCGAATGATACAATAATTTTGAGCCTTGATGAGTCGGAGGAGGATCTAAACCCAGAAGCTAACTCTGGTTCCGGGCCGAGCCAAACTGATGAAAAGAGAGTTGCTGGCTGGCGCGAGGCCGGCTTGCGAGTTGGTCAGCAAGTTGTTTGCTTGTGTGAGGAGCAAATGGTTTCTACTGATGATGTCGTCAATCGCCTTACAATGAAGTGCAAATCGCTTGAGGACGAGTTGACGGCCGTAAAAAAAGAAAGGAAGGATGAGTTCACGGAAGTAAAGTTCATGCGCGATGCATTAGACCAAGCGAAACAGAAGCTGTCAGTATACGTCGGCGATGTGAAAAGTCTCCACCTTGCCGTCCTGTCGGTTGAGGAATGCCGCATTAACTCGGCCAAGGCCAGGAAACAAATCTCATGCTTGAATGACATCATCCGCGAAAAAAGTCGCATGTATGATGCCCTGGCAGCGCGGATCACAAAAGAGGGGGCTGGGAAGAAAGAGAGCTCTTCACTTTCCCGGGTAAGGGTGCGTGAACACAAGTCTAATAGTGGGAATCGCGAAATTGAGTCGGATTATTCGACTTCGACGAATTCCATCGATAGATCGATTTCAAGAGCCGTCAGCAGTTCTGGACGCTGCTCGCCGTCTCTCAAGCAAAAAATGCAGAAACATCTCGAGGATTCGTTAAGGCTTATCACCGAAAAAGACAATGTGATTCGTGAGCAAGCCCAAAAAATCGTTGAGCTGACAGAGAAACTTTTGCTGGCTGACGAGTCTTACCAGAACCTGCAGAAGGAAGCCGATCGCATGAAAATTGACAGTACGTACAAGGTATTCTTAAGAATTGTTTCTACTATCGAAGCTTCACTTAACCATCCTATAGTATCAACGCTTGTCTCCCGAGTGGGCGAGATGGATACAGATATGAACCAAGCGAATGTATACCAACAAAAATTGGTTGAAGCGCAGGACGCTTTGGATAAGGTCAGGGCGGAGGTAAGCTGCTTGAAGGACAAAGAACGAGCCCTCGTGAAGGAGGGCGCGCAAAAAGATGCCCAGATTATGGATCTCCTCGCTTTGGAAGTTCGAACGAAGAATTTCCTCTCTGTTGCTCGGCAAGGCCGGGCTCGAAGCGAGGAAATCGTTAAGGCCTCAAACGATGAAATAGCATCCCTTAAAAAATCCTTGGAGGACATGGGCGCACGAATGAACGCGTTGAAACTCGATAAGATCGAGGCGCAGAATGAAAAGTTGAAGATGTCTCGAAAAGCAAGGGAATCGGCTATCAAGCTGAAGGGTCTTACAGAAAATGAGAACTCGAAGACTGTAGAAGAATTAACGAAGAGTGTGAACGGGCTCAACAACACCGTGTCTGGTCTCGCAGCTCAAAACAGTTCTCTACGTATCGCGCTGGCGGAGTGCAAGCAGAGAATAAAGGTGGACGCGGATACAACAGAGCAGACAAAGACAACAACACGAGATAGCATGTCGCGGGAGCAACGTCAATCACTTGAGAGCCAAATTAAATCGCTCGAAAGATCTCTCGCTGAGGAGAAGCGTAAAAAATCGGATGACCCAAATTCTTTGGAGAGATATCAGAAACGTATTATTGAACTAGAGAACTCACTGCACCAGTCGGCTCGAAGGAACTCTGCTGGCGATGAATCACAAAGAGGCAACTCAGCAGAGCAGGTGCTTTCTCTGACGAGCGAGATCAAATCTCTCAGGCAAAAGATCGACGACATGAACAGAATCAGCGTAAAACCGGATGGCAATGTCGACGCCCAGCTTGTGAAGGTGAAGGCAGAGAACGATGCGTTGAGGAGAGAAAACGAACGGTTGTCGCGAATCGATCATCTCGATTTGTTCGAAGAGATCGAGGACTTGAAGTACAAGTACAACGAGGCATCACGAATGCTCGGCACGTCGTGTCCGGACATCTTCCCGGCTGGGAAGGGAGAGGATAAGAAGAAGGAGAAGAAATACTGAAACCATGTGTTGTAAAATAGTTTGATGTACTTTGAGATTACGTCATGTGAACGAGGCACTAGTTTGCCCCGTTATCTAATACAGCTTGATACCCGTCATTCTTTCCTCGGTGCAGTAAAGTTTGTTGGACGATATCCCTTGCATACATTGACTAAGTCAATCAAGCTTCGTGCAGGGTGTTCCCAAGACTGTGGGAGGAAAGGGCGTTAAAGTGAAGAATTGTTCTCGCAAACCTGC
>JALLBA010000287.1:0-21580 GCA_036939675.1 Cyclostephanos invisitatus | reverse complement strand
GGCACGAACTTGGCAGTGATCAAATATCACGCAAGTGGTATATCTCTAATAGTTGTTGAGCACGGTGATCTACTACGCCTGCTAAATTAATAATTCCACACGCTGAAAATCAGTAAAAAAAAGAGACCCGCCCACCTCCTCTCTCTCACAAAAAACTCCTCTCCCGGCACACCATCATCAACATGGCCGCGACGATAGAGGAGGACGTCTCCCTCGACAACGACGACATCGAGGATGAAGACAACGACGGGGGGGAATCCTACGTCCTCCCCAATTTTATGCCCGCCGCCCGGGACATCATGCGGCGGTTCCCCCGCCGCCCCGAGGCGGCCGGAGCGGCGACCGAGGCTCGTGCCTTCCGCGAGACCTTCGGCACCCCTCTCCACAACGTGGAGAGGGTGTGGTTCCTCCTCGACCAGGAGGAACTCCAGCCGCCCGGCGGACGCCCAAAGCATCTGCTTTGGGCGCTGCACTTTTTGAAAGTGTACCCACTGCAGGCCCCGGGTTGTGCGGCCGCCGGTGCGTCCGGCGGAGCCATCGACCCGAAGACCCACCGGAAGTGGGTCTGGGCCTACGTCGAGGCCATCGCAACGCTCGTCGACGAGGTGGTAAGTTGATTGTTGCGTTTTTTTATTGTTGCTATTTTTCTTAAGCCGCCGTCGTCTCGTCCGATTCGTCCGACTCGTCGAGGCGGCCATCATCGTCGTTGACGAGGACGACGCCATCGTTTTCCTCGAATTCGTCGTCGTCGACTCACCCCCGTCCCCCTTTCCTCCCCCGTGTACTCTCTGCCACCGCAGGTCGACTTCGAGAGAAGAAAGGAGGGGGACATGGGCAACGACTGCCTCATGTCCATCGACGGGACGGACTTCAGGATCCCCCAAACCGGGACTGCGATCCGAGGGAACGCCTTCGCGTCCCACAAGTACGCGTTCAAGTCCGCCCTCCGATACGAGATCGGAGTCAGCATTTTGGGCGGGGACCTCGTTTGGATACAAGGCCCCTACCCCGCCGGCTCCTTCAATGACGTCAAGATCTTCAACAAGGTCTTGCGTCACTTCCTCGAGCCCGGTGAGCGCGTCGAAGCCGACAACGGCTATGTCGGCGCCACCGACAAGATAAAATGCCCCGACAACCCCTGCAACCCCGTCGCCAACGAGGGGAAGCAGTCCCGCGTCCGCTCACGTCACGAGACAATAAACGGACGCTTCAAGACCTGGGGCATCCTGTCCCAGGTCTACCGCCACGACATCAGGCGTCACGGCGAGGTGTTTCGGGCGGTTGCGATCATCACGCAACTCGCCATCGAAAATGGCAGCCCCCTCTTCCAGGTCGACTACGAGGATTAGCGGGGGGGGGGCGGATAGTAGCTTAATAGTTCATTAAAACATAATAAATACTTAGACATCATATTATTAACGAGCTTAGCATTACTATCATGATTACTAGATTAGGCTTAAGTGTAATAATAATTACTAGTAATCTCAACTCTCGAGGATAATAATAAAATAATATATCATGGATGGCGCGAGGAGGAGGGGAGTTGGGGGGGCTGGCCCCCTTTCCCTCAGGTCCAGTAGGTTAGTTTCTCGTATCCTTCCAGTTCGTGCCTCGAGTCATTAAGAACCTAGGTCCAGTCACTTGACTTGAATCAGAATTCTCCAGAATTCAAACAACACGAAATGTGACGCCGCTCCCGCCAAAATCGATAGCCACGAAAAAACAACAACACAACATCATGTTATCGTACTTCAGTGTGATTGCGAGTTGATGTGTTGTTCGCCTTCGTCCACGACAGCACCGCCTCATAAATTAATGACGAAGCCAAAGATAACCGCAACGTTTAGCGGGGACAATGGGTCTCTCTTCTGTGATTCAGATCTTACCAACTTGCGAAGGCGGGCGCGCCCTTGTTATTTGTCATATCCTATCTGTTTCATTAGGCGATTACATATCATCGAACCGATGTTATGGTACAAAGTCTCCTTTCGCATCGGTCCTGTTTATTGAGCTCCCAAGACATGCCCTCTCGATCTACTCCAAACAAGAATTGGCCATAAAGATTGTTTGCTTTGAGGGGAAGCATGACTGACACATTCGAAGAAACCCAAGACTTGATGGACATGCGAGAACAGGTCGATGGCGCTCCTTGCGTAGGTTACAGGTGCCATTAAACAAGAGTACCTCGAAGATTGTTTGACTAATTTGCTTAGATCTGGGTGAAGTTTGGTATCACACATCCTAAGGATCCCAGGACTAGCGACGTAGGTTTGATTGTTGTTTTGATTTGCGTCTCGACGATAACAAGAAATGAAGATGCCCTCTAACAAGACTTCCAAGAAGACTGTTTGCTCTGGACTCATTGGTCCTGGATCCTGGGTGAAGTCTGGCATACATTCTGATGACCCCATCCAAGTACTCGCGTTTGTTTTAGCAGTGCTATTTCGCTGCGACTACAGACCCTACACGCGTTTTGAGCATCTTATCTTCTGAAAACCTCAAGGGCTTGAAATAAACGGCTTTGTTCTACAAGACGACAAAATCAAGACCCGTCGCTCCCCACCACTACGCGACAATTAACCAGTTTGTAGCGATCGAACAATCTATTTTTTCATTCGCTTGATGATTAATTCGATGGCTATAACAATAAATCTCAAGAGTCTATAACAATTAACTCTCAAGAGTAAATGTTTACAAATTGCATTACGTTTGGACTGGGACTGGCCAACTGTTTGTTAGTCAGCTAATACAACGAGTCGACATGGTGGTCATTATGGGTCCAAGCTATATTGCACGTTCTGAAAATGTGGAGCCAATTTGTCCTTGTATGTCTTCATCTTCCTCTTCTACGCAACTCTGTCGATCGGGCCACAAACGAAATAACACGTGCTTCGATCCAGAACAATAGCGATTCAGCGGAACGAGAGAATGACGACTTTACACCGGGTGAAAGTCTGGCGGCTGGCTACTATTCATTTGGAGGACATAGTCGTCCCCCCTCCCCCCTGCCTCGTCCTATCAAAGGCCAATACTACCCCGTCAACGTTGCGAAAATAAACGGCGGTGCACTTGCTCCGGTCCCGCTTCCACCTTAGCCACTTGACGAGCTTTGCCTTTTTCCGAATCACCGTCATCTCCCCGCCTCCACAACGCACGGTACGCTCGATCACGTATTCGGAGGGGAAGGGCCTGTCCGGCCAGATCTGATTCCACCGTCTCGCGATCAATGCGACCGGGAAGCCAGAGTCGCCGTAATCCGTCATCATTGCGATCAGCCGCGCCATGAACAGATCGTCGTCGTCTTCGCCGGAGCCACCGTCCTCAAACGCGACAGCGTTCTCGATCGATTCGAAGGATGGATCGCCGTCCCCGCCCCCGTTGTCATTGTTGACGTCGCCAAAGATGCGCCTCCGGTCCTCGAGGAGCTTCAATTCGTCGTATTTTGGATTCCTCTGCGCGCCGAACCCTCCCTCATTCGTCAGATGATCGTACGCGGCCCTGATCCTGACGAAGTCGTCGACCGACGACTCCTTCCCTCCCCCTCCCGCGACGTCGTCGTCGTCGTTCCCGTGGGCCCTCCTCCCCCTCCCGTCGGGATGGCTCTCCCTAGCGAGCTCGAGAAAACGCCTCCTGACGTCGTCGAGGTCCGGCGCATCCTCGACGTCCAACCCGAGAATCGCGTAGCTCTCCGCCCTCCTACCATTGGCATGCTCGAGGAGCCACATATGACAGTCGGTATTGCCCCTCATCCTAGCGATGTCGGCACAGTAATTCCCGGCGACGTCCTGGACGGTGTCGTACACGCCGAATTCGTCGCGGTAATAACGCAATAGCGGGAGATTTCCGCCCCACGCCGCCTTGTGGGCAGGGGTGTGACCCTGAGCGTTGCAATTGGCGGGTGACGAGTCGTACGACGCGCCGTGGGAATGGAGGTACCTGGCGAGAGGAATGACGCCGGACCCATCGTCGTCATCATCGTGTTTCCCGCCGCGATCGCCGCCGTCACAGCCGCCCCACCACCTCTTCCTTGGGATGAGTCCCACCCAGTGCGACAGGCCGCAATCGTACTCATTCCTCTCGAGGACCACATCCGACATCGACGTCCCCACCACTCCCGCCCTCTCGACGAGATACACGACGACGTCTAGTCGATTCTGCCATACCGCGAGCTGGAGCGGCGTCACGCCGCCGCATGCGATCGGGCGGGGATTCGCGCCGTATTTCTCGATAAGCAGGATGCATGTGGACAGGTGACCATTCCTCGCGGCATAGTGGAGGGGAGTGCGTCCCGTCGACGGCTTGCGCGCGAGTTGATCGACGGAGGGGGGAGGAGCGGTGTCGACATAATCCTCGCCATCATTCGGCCCGACGTCATCGTCGTCGTCACCGCATGGCATGCCAAGGACGTAATCGATCGCCTCGTCGAATCCAGTCCCGGCCATCCAATGTAGGGGCATACATCCCGTCTTGGCGTCCATCCCAAGATCGTACGACGTGAGGCGGTCCATCAGCGACGGGGACGACGGACAACAGGAAGTGGTGGGCCGAGGTCGGTGCCGACGCCATGATCGGAGCGTCGCGAGGCGCGCGAGTCGCTCGTCGTCGGACGACCGGAGGGGAAGGTCGCATAGGTCGAGTAGGGCGGACTTCGAAAGAAGCGCGGCCGCCGCCAGCGTCATTTTCCGGGTGACATCTGGGGAGACCGGGGTGGGCGAGCGGCGGCCGCGGCGATCCATATCTACGTATCGTACAATACGTATCTACTCCTAATGGCGCCCTGTCGAATGATGTGTCATGACCATGATGGCATTTACGAGCAACGGTATCTCCTCCCATAGAACCAACGCCATATGAAGACACCAATGCACGTAAACAAAAAAGCATGAGTAGCCAACCTCAATATTCGTTCTTTCCAATCGGAGACGAGCGCAACGATACGCTCTCATCCCAAAACCGTTTCGGATCGTCTTTTACACAACATGTCGATGGCGCATTGCTACGTGGTGGCGGATCGAGGGTGGCGACGAGCGCTGATACAGCCGAACGAGGTCAATGGGAACTTCTCATGAAACAAGTCCGCGCGGAGCTCTACTCCGCGACATCGGAAGAATTCAACTCCAGGGCCTTCGAGCTCCGGAAATTGGCACGTTCGGAGGAGGAGAAGGTCGGTATCCGCGGGAATCACAACAACTTGTGCGATCCACCCGTCCTCGAATCGGCACCAGGCTACCCCTTTTATGCGACGTCGTCATTCGTGCCGATATCTCCGATGATATCATCCAAGATTGCCACCGAATCGACGAATGCCTATTTGCGATCCAGTCCTCATTTCGGCAGCCTACCTCGTCCCGCTCAGCTGTTAACTCCGCGTGTTGGAATACAGGCATTGTCCTCCAAGAGAAAACATGCTGATATGGAACCTCAGTCCTACCAGAGCTATTCGAGTCGGATATTCTCAGAGGAAGTATCATCAATGTCAAGCAGTATGCGCACTCGATTAGAAAATCTACCTAGTTCTCCTCGGCGATTTACTTCTCACGTCGGAAGTCAGGTATTACCTCCTACGAATAGCACCGGCATGAAATGTCCCTGTCCCCAGTGCTCCCCGAGTCAAACTGTTCCCGGGGAAATATTGTTCATATCTACCCATGCGAGCGATCCGAATCAACTGAACAGCCACAGGCAAATTTCTTACACAGTCTCGGATTATCACACGCCTAGTCTGAGTGGTATTGTTGGCGCAGGTAAGGTTACAGACACGGACCCAAATAACAAGATCGGGACGACATCTATTTTCGTTGATACCTTGGCTCAACAAGCCAAGAATATCACAAGCAAGCAAAAGAGTAGGAAAAATGGGTCCAAGAGGGACCCTGCCAAACGTGTTGACCCTATCAAAGTTGCCACTCCGACCGAACATGATGTTCTCGCCGGGCGAGGCGGAGAGACTAACAAACACTCCGGAAATTTGATGTTCAGAGAAGAAGCGCGTAAGCTCCGGGTTTACTATCGAATGAAAGATACTTCCCGGGACGACAAATTCGCTATTTCCATGGTAAGATGTTGCTCGCGTTAGAATAATTTTGATCCCGACAAAACGCTTGGCTTCAATCCTCTTCGTGATTGTTTCTTTTTGCTCAGGACCTCGTGGAACGAATCAAGAAAAACGGCGGCAGGTTCTTGTGTAAATGTGCCGATGGGATATGGTATGTAATGAACGATGAAGATGCGAGGAAGAAGGCTATTCAGGGTAAGATACTCGCCCGATGTTGTTTAGAGCTTGACAGATTTACTGACAAAAGTATTACTCACTACACACTTCGTTCCTCTCATAGCACTTCGCGAAAACAAATGGAGTTGATAAAGATAGAAGGAGTAGTGTTGGGTACCACATGGTATGATGTGTAATCGGGAAGCACTTATCTTCCCTATGCCAGTTGCATAAAATTGAGTGTCTTTGATGTTGTGACAAAGAAGATAGTTCTTATGTAGATTAAATTGAAATCTTTCACATTTGTTATTCGCGCCATTGTTTCATTGATGTAGCCACGAAAACACACACTAATACGCATTACCGAACTTGCATGCTCAACAGTGACGAGAGGCATTGTCCGCGTGGGCTTGGCTCAGAGCAACCCGCATGTTCAACTTTTAACGTGCAGGAACTTTTTCCGCTCTTCCAAGGACCTCTCGTTCCTCCGAAGCAACTGACACGGAACGGCGGTGCGACGATTGGATATCCAAAACGAAACTCCATTCCTGGACGGAAAAGGTGACACCCCTCGAAGACGCCATTGGGCGCCCATTGAGAGAGAAGATAAGGGGGGTTCATATATGACGTCATCGCAAAGAAAAGGTTTCCTTTCCCGCATCAGTCTCTCCTCAACCCCTGATCGTAAATGTCACCGGATCGACCGAATCATAGAGTGGACGTCACCGCACCAGCCGACTCTCGTTCGGAATGAAAAGGGTCTTAGTTGTAAATAGCCATGCCGACAAGGACGACGAGACCCATGACCAAGGACGCGGCGGCACTTCCCCCGAGTGCGATGCCCGATGCAGAACTCGCCGCCGTGGCCTTAAGGCTCGCGATTTCGACCTTCAGCTGTCGGACCTCCTCGATCAACGGCGCGAGGTCGTCGGCCAAACGATCGGCCTCGTACAATGCGAAGTTCTGACGACGGCTCGAGATGACGTAATCGCCCTGTCCAAAGCCGGGCATCGTGTCCTTCTCGAAACTCCAATCGTCGGACGCGGACGCGTCGAGCTGGAGCATTTCCAACCCAACGATGGATAGCTGTTTCAATTCAAGAGGCGCGGGCACGATGCCGTACCTCTCGCATAGGCCGATGTAATCGGGATCGAACAGGGCGGTCGCGAACGCCTTGAGGAGTGTGCGACGCGCGGGATTGTTGATGAAGGATAGGTTCTTGCGAATGTAAATGTACGAGACGAGGGTAATGGGCCACGTGTTGGCACCAGGCTGTTTTGCGTCGACGATGGGTGGAAATGAGATGAAAAGTTCGAACGGATCCGTCAACACAACGAAACGGAGACATGCGATCTCGCGAAGCACGACAAAACGCGTCTTCGTTCCATCGCCTTTTTTTCTTTGTACCTGTAAAGAAAAAACACACACCAACAACTACTCGCCTTGTTGTAAAAAGCCACCTCCGAAAAGTCCTCGTCCGCGCTGGTCGGTACATTCGCCAGGTCCACCGCCGCCTGCACGCCCTCGGCACCCACGGCCTTGCTCGTCAGGAAACGACCGTCGCCGTTCGCGATGCTTATCTCCGTAAGCAACTCCTCGTGTCCGTGGGCGGCATCGAGGTACCCGATCGCGCCCTCGTTGTCCTTAATGCACGCGGTCATCAGGTCGCTGCCGTCGCACTCGTTCGTGCTCGGGTGCCACTCGATCTCGCTGCCCGTCATTTCCTCCGACCATTCGTCCGGACACTGGGCACTTAGGTAATTCGTGATGGAATAGGTCGAGCTCGAACCGAGGACGCGACGGCCGACGTAGATGGGATAATCCTGCTCGACGACGAGGCCGGGATTGATATCGAGTATCTCAGGATCGTCCCACGTCGTGATTTTCGCGTTGAATATCTTCGCGAGGAGACACGCGGTCATGTCTGTGATGTGATTCATGCGCGTTTAAACGTTAGCGAAGAAGACGAAGACCGATCAGAAATTTTTATAAATGACAAACGACGAAACCGCCAAATCAAGGAGAAAGAAAACTCACTGAGTCCCATCTCCCCGGACGGCACGCCGGGCACGCTATGGAAGAACGTAACGGCGCTGAGCGCGAACGGCAACTGGACGAATTCGATCCCACGCGATATCGCGTCGGACCTATCCTCGGCGCTGATCGGGATGTCGCCGCTGCCGAAATCGTTAAACGGTTGGTAGGTATCGGTCAGCTCGTTGCCATCCTGATCCTCGATGCCCTTGCCTAGGAATTCCTTGATCCCGGTGCCTGATCCGACGCCGCGGTACGAGAATTGCGTCGGCAATTTAATCTGTTCGTTGAATTTCGCCATAATGTGCCAGAAGCATTTTGAAGGATTGGTAGTCCCGGAACCATCAATGCCGAGGGGTTCATAAGCGGATGATGTCGCGGTGGCATTCTGGCCGCTAACGATGCCGCCGCATAGGGCGATGCTCCCGAGGAGGATGGACCAGGGGGCACGGAGGTTCATTGTCGTGTCGTCCGGATTGACTTTTTTGTTTGACTTATTCGTTTGGAGCGAAAGAGATATCAAAAAGAATGGCGGGCTCGACGGCCGGCCAGACCTCCAATTCGGCTTGCACGTGATTCCGAGTGTGATGTCGTGTGTGCCGTGTTGACACACCATGATATTAGTAGCGTAGCATCATCATCGCCGAAGATGCATGTTGTAGTCGGCGTTGCTATGGCCCTACTTCGATTGAGCACAACAACATCTTCATTCGTATTCCGTCGTGCCGGTGGCTCCGTTCGATGCCATTTCGGAAAAGGCAGCAATCATCGTCCAGCGCCGCTCCTACGACAACACACCGAAGAGAGAATGCCGTCGACGTCACCCCCTTTCACGGCGCGAGGTCACGCATGTGACGGCGCACAATCGGGCAACGATGGCGTCGATGGCGACATCGATCATGTGCAACGAAATTCGAGGGGAGGTACGTCGTCGCATGGGGGAGGAAAGAACGACGACAATATGTCCGACTACGAGAGGCTGGTTCGGAAACTGTACATGACGAACCTTTTCAATCCCGTCAAGCTCGGACTCGAGAATATGGACAAGCTTCACGAGATGCTCGGTCGTCCGATGGACGATCCTAACGTATCCGTGATACACGTCGCCGGATCCAACGGGAAGGGATCCGTCGCCCTCAAGACCGCGAACGTCCTCCAAAAATACGGCGGGGACGGCATCAACGTGGGATTGTTCGTATCGCCCCACATATCCTCCTTCCGGGAGCGGATACAAATCAACGGGACGCCGATATCCGAAGATGCGGTGGAAATATACCTCGCCGAAATATTCGACGTATGCGAGAAGAACGGCATACCGGCGACGTTCTTCGAGGTGACGACCGCGCTCGCATTTCGTACATTCGACGCGATGGACGTCGATTACGTGGTCCTGGAGACGGGACTCGGGGGTAGATTGGACGCGACGAATGTGATACGTCGACCGGCATTGTCGATCATAACCAGCATAGGGTTGGAACACACGCACATACTGGGGAATACCGTCGACCTCATCGCGCTCGAGAAGGGGGGGATCATCAAGTCCGGTTGTCCGGCATTGCTCGGCAATAACCTACCGTTCGAGACGCTGCGTCGATGCGCCGAGGATAGGGGGGCGTCGAGGCTATACACGTGCGACGATGTCCTCGGACCGATGGCGGTGGGATCGCCATCGTACTCGCTGGGGGATTACGACGTCGAGAATTCGAGGATAGCGACCGCGGCCATCGGGGTGCTCCAACAATCCCACGAGGATATAATCGACGAACTCGAAGGAGGAGGAGGACGACGGGGACGACGGAATCGAGTGAAAATAATATCGTCCGAGGAGATCGCGATGGGCGTGAAGATACGGCCACCCTGCCGCTACGAGGAGTTGGACGTTCCCGTCACGATCGGAGCCGCCGGCGACGATGACGACGGGGGATCATCCAGCTTGACGAGGATCGTGAGCGTCATACTCGACGTCGCTCACAATCCCCAGGCCATGGAATACCTAATTGCCAAGCTCCGTGCCAATTACCCCAACGGCATGCATCGACTTCGCATGGTGGTGGGCATGAGCGCCGATAAGGATCTGAGGTACTGTACGAATATATTGCTCGAACTCGTCGATCGACGTCCCGGACATGTACACCTCGTGGAGGCGTCCCATCCCCGCGCGGCGTCCGTATCGTCCATCCTCGAGGCGAATCCCGATCTCGCGGATTGTCATTATTGTAGGACCCCGCGAAACGACGGGGTCGAACGCGACGGACGGGACGGGTCGTCCGTGTCGAGGCAGGTGCGCTCGGCCCTCCAAATAGCCGCCGCGAACGACGAAATAGTGGTCGTGTGTGGTAGCGTTTTTATCATGGCGGATGCTAGGGAGGAGTTGGGCATAGTCGAGCCTCGGGATAGTGCCATAATCGCCGATGTGGCGGGAGCAGGATTTCGGAGCAGTCAAGAGAACTTCGTGGATGGTGCTACGAAAAAAGATTGAGAAGCAATGAAAGCCTGGATTTTACAGCATCACAATGATGTCTCTCGGTCTTAGATCAACTCATGCTGTGAATTATGAACCAATACAATGTTTCGAAACCATTTTTCCGTCATCAATTGCCAGTTAATACGGCAAAGATACTCTTACCAGATGCAACCTCCCTGGTCTCTAACATGTGAAAAGCGGTGGCTTCGGCACCCAGTCACCAACCGAGGAGTGTATGGTACTCCTTCGAGCACTTCAACATCGCACCTCGTTTTTGGGCACAAAACAATACCTACACTATTATCCTTTTTCCTTGCAGAAGAAAAAGGCCCCCCCAAAATGCAAGAGAGTGTCCGTTCTATTGCTGGGGAACAAAATACAATCACCCTCCTATGATCATTTAGCTTCTCTCTCTACTATACAGTACTCTTATTTGATTGCAGTGCTCATTCTCTGTTTAATATTGTCCGACACCAAAGATAAAGACCAAGCCATCGAAGCACCAAGCATGACAGAACTCATCGTTGATTTTATTATTTTCTCTTTTAGACACGAAGCACACTCTATTCTGCAACTGAATTATGCCTCTTCCCACGGCTTTCAGACAATGGCAACAACAACAACAGCGGTAACGTCGACGTCACGACGATCAATTCGTTGGCCTTCATATCTCAAAAGAATGATAGCACCACCAAGAAGCGACGACCAAGGAGGGCAGCATACACGTAGAAGTACAATAGCTGTCGTTTTCGGGGCCGCATCACCTCCGTAACTTCATGTACCCCTCGTCTTTGATCATGACCCTCTCGTCTCCTCGTCTGCCCCTTTTCTACGACACCGAGCTGAAAAGGCTGTGGGAAGAGCTTGAGCTTGCTGCGTCCGCCAGGATCGAAACCAAGCGCAAGATCATCTGATGGAGGTCCTTCACACTTCAGACGTGAGGCAAGGAAGATCAACCTCAGCCTGTCGCGACTGGAGCATCAACACCAGCATCATGCACGATGCACGTTCGCAGCCTCCATTACAACAAGACGAATGCCTCTTGTTCATCGCTTCCATCAGGTAGGCGGCTTCAATCATCATCGTTTCTCGACGCTCCATCAACAACAAGAGACCTCTGGTGACGAAGGCGAGGAGGAGGATAAAATATGATGCTACTGCCCAAGAAACGTTCGCGACATTCCGATTCTCATAAATTGCGATTGGCGGTCCAGCGCGATACTCCGGTAGTGGCAGAGGATATTGCTGAGTGGTCTTCTCAAGAAGTTCTAACAGTTCTGTCTCAAATACACAAAATAGGGTTATTTTCTCTTTTATTGTTTCAGAGATGACGTTCGTTCCCAACGGATTCGTACTTTCGATACTTCGTCGCATTGGTCAATCTAGATACTCTTTTCCTATATCACAACAACACACAATGTAATGAAGAGACCTCTAATTTGTTCGTTCTCGATCCTGCAAGATTGAATTTCGCTGACTCTGATCAGAGTTAACCACGTCATAGTCCGAGCATATTCTTATTTTTTTTCTCTCTGAAAAAAATATAAATAAATCTGCGCAATCAGCATCGCACTCATTTTCACTCCGAAGAGGAAGAGGGAGAAACGAGCTATGCCGCCCGAAATACACATCGTCCCGTCCAGGGACTCTCAAGACGATGGGAACAGCGATGCCGGCGGTTCCTTCGATGCATTCATCAATTACGTTTCCGGCGATGGGGGCCCGCCCCCCTCCCCTCCCCCCCCCCACGACGCCTCGAAGAAATACGACGTCTCCGACATCGAGGAGGCGGCCCTCGTCGACGACGAAATGGGAACGTCCACCGCCAAGTATGCCGAGGACGTCCCGGCGACGAATGGGGTCGAGTCCGTCCCCCCCCACGTCAAGTACCCCCCGTCCATCTTCACCAACGATCGGGGCAATCTCAAGGCGGTGGCATTCGTCGTGCGACGTCCGTGTCTCGTGTTCGCCGTCATCGTCGCCATTTGCATCCTCCTGACCTTCCTCCTGCAGGTCATGGTCTTCCGCGCCGCCGAAGGCAGTCCCTTCACCCCCCCCACGAACGAGTTCAACCTGAAGGACATTCGCAGCGTCCAGTACGATAGCTACCGCCTCGCGAGGGATGAGGTCCAGGCATCTCGCAAGGCGAACGACGACGGTGGTAAGGTCGTACCGAGGCAGAGCGAGGTAGCTGCCATCGCCATGTGGGTGTTCGAATCGGAGGAGGTGGGGGACAAGGATCCCAATAACGACCTCGCCGGCCGGGGGGTCTTCGGATCGGCCGAGAGCATCAGTGCGATGAAGGAGGCGTACGACATCTTCATTGCCGATCCCGCATTCAAGACCCAGTGCCTGTTGGATTATCGATCCTGGACGACCGGCGGCGCCTCCCCCGATGCCTCTTCGAATGCCACAACCACCGTGGAGGAGGAGGAGGAGAGGAAGTGCATCCCGCCCCTTTCGCCGCTGTCGATGTACTACGCCTCGGAATGGGACACGGTCATGGTATCGGCCGTGATCGAGGAGCTCAAGGATCCGGCGAGGTTGGAGGTATTCAACTCCCTCGCTCTCTGCTTCGCTAGGGGACAGTACTGCGAGCAGGTCATGGACGACGTGTCACCCGAGGACGCGATCTGGGCGTCTCAATTGGTCGCGAACATCACGAGCATAAGCAGCAAGTTCGACATGGAAGGCGATTTGGTCGAGGATTACGATCAGGTCACGGAGCTTGCGAGTTACCTGATTAAGGTGGACGTGTTCAAGGGATTCGTGGACTATGGATTCGACCTTGGCTTCAGCTCGGAGAATCCCGTGTCTCGGTGAGTAGATTGTCGTGCGATTGAGCGGTGGCGGCGGCGGGGGGGGGGGGGCTGTTTGTGCGTCCTACGAACTTTCACTGCGTTAAGATTTTGCCATCGGCTTACGACTACACGAATAATTAACGATCTCGCGTTCTACCATTTTTCTCGTCATGATGCTAGGTACTCTCGGGGTATCGTCTTCTGGGGAGGGCCCATGGTCGAGACCAATAAAACCGAGGAGGAAGAAAGCGGATGGGGAAGTGTTGATCCGGAGGATGAGGCTCGAAAAGAGTAAGGCTAATCTCCCCAGAGCAACTGCATACTTGCCTCAGAATGGGACTGCTCCTCATGTGAAATATTACAAATGCCTACTGATACAACTACTATGCCCCCCTTTTCTGCACAGGAATGTCAAGACAAACTACCTCGAAGCCATGGACGAGCAAGCGTCCATGGGAAAGCACGCCACCATCAACTCGTATTATTTCATGGTGAGTGTCTGCTGTATTCGTCTTGACTTGAAATGTCTGCATCCGCGCTAAATTGAGAGTGAATGACGTTTCATGTTTACCGCCATCAGACGTCCATTATTGGAGACGTCATTCTCGGCATTGCGGGGAAAGATGCCATGCTTGCCATGTTTTCGTTTGCCTTCATCTTCCTATGGCTCCAGATCAACACAGGGTCTTGGTTCCTTGCATTTGTGGGGCTGCTTGAAATCGGGATCTCCATCCCCGTTGCATGGTTTATTTTCACGGTCGTGTTCCAAATAAAGTTCTTCGCGACGCTAAATGCGTTGGCCCTATTCGTGGTGGCAGCCATCGGGGCGGATGATATTTGTGAGTTTTATGCGTTTTCGAGTGTTCTCTCTCGTTTACTTTACTGCTCCATCCTCAGATGCTGAATATCTGTTTATTGTGTAATATTTCTTTGTCCAGTCATCTTCATGGACTCGTACAAGCAATCTCGTTTCCATCTCGACATACTTACGGATCTAGAGACAAGGATGAGTTGGGTGTACCGTCGAACGGGATTGGCAATGGGCATCACATCCTGGACCACTTGTGCCGCCTTCTTGTGCTGTCTCACCACGCCGCTCCCAAGCCTGCAATCGTTCGGGATATTCGCGGCTCTTGTGATCTTGATCGATTATGTCCTTGTCATGACGATGTTCTGCACCGCGGTCATAATTTATCATAATCGGTACGAGAACAATGCCAGGTTTGGCTGCTGCTGCCCCTGTGGTCCCGTTGTCGACCCGGACAATACAGAACGTGCGCGCATCGCTATAGAAGACACCGGCGGGGAAATCAAGAGGGATTTCGTCAGCGAGTTCTTCAGAACAAAGGTTGCCGGCTTCGTTAAGGTGCCCTTGCACCGCTTTGCTATTTTCGTCGTCTTCTTTGCCTGGCTCGGCGTTGTCATTTGGCAAGCCACTCTGCTTGAAGGTTTGTTAGCCGTATGTGATTATCTTGATTTGAGGAATTCTATCTTTAAGTGACACATTCATGTTATTTCCACGAACGTAACAGCGACCAAGGAGAACGAACAGTTTTTGAATGAAAACCATCCCCTTCAAAAATCACTCACCATCCTCAATGAGCAGTTCCCCACTGCCGAGGACGATATTGGGCTCAAAGTTTACTACGTTTGGGGACTCGAAGAAGTAGATCGCACTGGAGTCAATCGATTGATTGAACCAACGTACCACGGAAAGCCGGCATTTTCCCCCGAGTTTGACTTTAACCCCCAGTGTCAGACGGATCTCCTCAGCGTTTGCGACAAGCTCAAGACAGACTCTCAATACAAGAAACTGATCAAACGAAAGGATGGGCTGGGTCTGGTGTACTGCTTCATAGAAGAGCTTGCCGCATTCAATGTTAAGGGCGATTTGAATGACTGTGACTACGTCCGCAAAGGCCAATGGCGAAATGAAACTTGGCAGCTTGACCCTAGCGATTTCGAATCCGTAATACCCAAATTCTTGAAGCAGAAGACTTGCTTCGACGAGACGCAGGTGGAAACTATCGGTAGTAGATACCAGGATGAGATTGGATGGGATGGCTTGGAAATGAAGTTTGCGGCTATTTCCTCTGAGAGCAACGTGCTCGACCCCTGGGGCACTGACGGTGAATCTATGACTAGGAAGGAGTACAACCAATACGTTGCGATTGGAATTGAGCAGGCCAAACTTTCGCAGAGCTGCGGTGGTAACATAATCATGACGGATCTAAACGAAAAGTTCGTCTTCATGAACAATCAGGCTATCTATGTGAACTCGGCAATCACCAGCGCAATTTACGGCGTCGTCATTGCTTTCGTCGCTCTCTTACTGAGCACACGCGTCTTTCACTGTGAGTTTCTCTTGACCTGTCATTTCTTGGGCCATCCCTGCAATATCTTACCACTCAGCTTTCCCTTCCCCCCCGTTCTCGGATCGCCCCTTGTTAGTGGCCCTTTTTGCAAGCTTAACCATTATGTCTGTCTTAATAAGTGTCGTTGGTACAATGGTGATGTTGGGATGGCAACTCGGTAGTATTGAGTCTACCCTCATTGGAATAATTGCCGGCTTCTCCGTTGATTATGTCGTTCACTTAGCACATGCCTACGAGATCGCCAAGGGCGATACAAATGCCCGGATCACGGAAGCGTTCGGCGACTTGGGTATCAGCGTTTTCAACGGAATGATCACCAGTGTGGGCGCGAGCATACCACTCTTTTTCTGTCAGCTTCAATTCTTTGCCAAGTTTGGAACATTCCTTTGCCTCGTCATCGCGTACAGGTAAGTGTCCCTTTCGTGTCTGTCAGACTTGGTGATCCCTTCTTCTGTAATATGTGTTTAAACTTTAACACATGCTGCTTTTCGTTGATCGCAGTTGGGTCTTTGCCAACTTTGTGTTCATGAGCGTCTTGGCTCAGTTCAAGATCCCGCTGAAGGAAAAAGGATGCCGCCTTTAAAAAAATCGTTTGTATGCAATAGTGTAAAGAATGCCGCCTTTAGGATATGCATGGCCCGTTGTGAGGTTTTTAAAGGTGAAGTTTGATGTACCCCAAGATAAATTTATAAAAAGTGACGAATTAGCGTCTGCCCATGACACAGTACTTCCGTCTTTCTACGGAGGCACTATAACTATTTCATCGTCAAGTGTGTTTCGGAAGTCTCGTCCTGTATCAAATAATTTAGTCTAGTTTCAACTAACAATAAAGTTGTGAAATGTTCACATAATAATAGTCAGTCACATCATACAGGCGTACGATATGCGATGTACGAAATTCCAAACAGACCCAACTTCCCACACGATCAAAAACGAAACCCCCACTTTCCCATTTTCTTTTCCTGAGCCTTTTCTACTTCACCCGCCATCGCCATCCTCTGCTTTTTCGCCATCTTCGCCCCCGCCATCGTCGTTCCCCTCCCCCCCTTCGTCCCCCCGACCGCATTCTCGTAATCGTCCGTCATGGCCGCGAGGCTCACGCTCGAGGAACGCAATAGGTCCAGGGTAACGAAGGCGAGAATGGGACTCAAATCCAATCCGAAGATGGGGGGTATGATGCCGCGGAATAGGTTGAGGTACGGATCCGTGATCTGATATATGGGACGCAACGCCCCGACGCCGGCCGCCTGGGGGAACCACGACAGGAGGATCCGACCGGTGATGACCGTGTTGTAGATGGATATGAAATTGCCGAATCCCCCGATGATTATCTGTTCGGGTAGGGAGTTTCCCGGTATCGCCATCGCCATGAGGGGGGGTGGTACGTCGGAGGAGGATGGACCGACGCGGGATCGGTGCCTGCGCAGCGCGCGATCGAGGCACCGACGTCGATGATACGACGACGACATCGTCGTCGTCGTCGTCGTCGTCGGGGGGGGAAGGCGCTCGGATACTCCGACGCCAGCGCCGTGGCCACCACCGGGGAGAAAGATGGAGGCGGAGGTGGTCGTCGCGCGGGATGCCATCGTCAGGACGACGACGACGACGACGAGGAGGAGAAGGGACGAGGAGGGAGCGGATCGCATCATCATGATCTCTCTCTATCGGCGTCGTTTGGTGATACGAGTCGAGGTTGAATTTGAGGTGGCGATAATATGGTGGTAGATGGTGAATTTTCTGACGCACAACCATCATTCTCCCCGGGTGCCGTCAAGATCAGCGCTCCGAAAATTTGACAACGTCTGTCCGTCACATGCATGTCACTTCCTGCCAACGCGAGCAACGCAACGTTAGAGATATATAAAGATGAGGGCCCTCGCGGCGGTACTACTACTACCCGCACTTTCCATCGTCCATCGCATACGACCGACGACGTCGACCTTCGTCGCGCCCCGAGCGCGTCGTTTCGTCGATCATCCTTCGACATCGTTCCGCTGTCGGTTCCGTCGGCGATCGTCGTCCGCCGTCGTGCCCGGCTCGTCGGTCCCCGACCCCGACGTCGACCTCACCGTCGCATCGCGAGACGACGACCGAGACGTCGACGATCAAGACGAGGGGCGCATCGGTCCATCCTGGGCCAATCGCGCCATCCTATTCTCGTCGTTCGACGATGGCATATCGAATAACGACGACGCCCGGACCTTCCTCCGTCATTCGTTGATACATGCGATGCTTCGCGAGCGCATCGACGTCATCGAAAACGAGATACGGAATTCAGCCACGTTCAGTCCGTGCAATGGACCAAGGACGGACGTCATCGACGAATTGGAATGCGTCGATGAATTGATCGAACGCGGTCGATCCCTCCTCGTCGACGGGATGTCGTCCTCGTCGTCGCGCGACGGAATGGGCGGGATGATGGGCACGTCGTCGTTGCACGACGACGGCACTATCGACTCGTGGTCGAACGAGGCATTGCGTGGCCTCCTCCTAACGACGTCCCACCCCCCTCGCGCGAGGGTCCTGTACGTGCCCACGGCCATGTACGCACTCGATCCGAGCAGCGCGAGCACGCCGGGGAAACAGCGCCAGCGCGCGCGCGCGGACGGGAGGAAGCGGAGGGATAAGCTCGTCGATCTCGTGGGAGATCTGCTCACGCTCGACGACGACATCGTCGGCGATTTACGTCGCATGCCCGTGCTGTCATCGACGCTGGACATACATGACGGATCCCTGAAACATCCAATCGGATCGAACGACACGTCGCTCCTCCCGACGAACGACGTCGAAGCGCTAACGTCGTGGCGTCCGCATCTCGTTTACGTCGAGGGGGGGAATACCTTCTGGCTGCGTCACTGTATGGACGAAGGGTACGCATCGGCGTTGAGGAACGCGTGTTGCGACGGCGGCCACGCGGTATACTGCGGCAAATCGGCGGGCGCCATCGTCGCGGGCATGCGCGTCGACACGGCGACGTGGAAGGGATGGGACGATCCCTCCGTGGTGCCGGATATGGGAAAGTACGACGATTGGTATGACGTGCGCGGACTCGACCTCGTCGGGGGGAGGTCGTTCTTCCCTCACATGAGCGACGATTGGTCGGATGCGGTGAACGAGCGTCGTGCCTCGATGAATATGACGACGTCGGCACCGGGGCGACGGCGGAAGGACGGTGGTTCGGGATACGACGACCTCGTGTGTTTGCGCGAACATGATGCCCTTTGCATCATGGGGAACGAGAGGCTGATACTCATGACATCTGGAACCGGGTCGTTGAATTAAGCGCAATATAATATTTCTCTCTTTTATTACGAAATTGAAAGAGGAAACTCGAGGACTTGGACGTAAGCTCCGCGCTTCCACAAAACAATGTCCTCCCCCCCTTTAGACAGCAGATCCATGTTGCGATTACCGATATTTCATGCTCATCTCTCCTGATACAGAACTCCGAACCATTGTTTCACGGACTCTGCTCTCTTGTGGGATGATGTCGATGAGCCCGCGCCATCGAGATGATGACAATGTGAGAGTCCGTCTCATGGGGATGCTGATGGTTCCATATGATGGGGTGTCTTGAGGGCTCCTAAATATCTATCCATGTTTTCGCTCGCAAAAGTCTCATCCCTCACACCATACAGACAATCATATTCGGCCATGGTCAACAAACCAATGTTGACTCTCCTTGTGTGTGACAGCAGTCTATGGAAAGTTTGTACGAAGGAAGAAAAAAATGTTTTGCAACAAGCATACGAATGAATGATCAATTATAAGGAGTATCATTCATTGATGTCTCATTGACTTCATCACTTTGCAAAACAGTTATCATTTGCATTGTGTAAATCACCTTCGTCTCCATTAATCTCATATTTGCTCTGATCAGCAGAAGTTACAGGAAGGATAAAATATTCAGGACAATACCATCATCTTACCCAAACTAATCGGGAAACAACACGTGAGCTCCATTCAACAAATTTTCATACGCCAAAACCATTTTCATCACCGCAAGCAGTTAGAGGAAGGACAGAACACATAGAACAATATCATTGTTTGGGACAACTAGTTCCAACAACATGGGACCTTCACTCAAACTTTCATGCATACTAGATTTGAATCAATGATGTCAAAGTGGGCATTCAAACCCTTGGCGGAGATGGCAGGTATGCTCCTCAGCATACCATAATATTGGCCTGCCAGCTCACTACTAGGACAAGTCCAAAACGCTCAGGTATGTTGCATCGCACCAAGAAGCAATACGTGTTCAATTAATTTTCACGTACACCCTGATTCCACCTGTCCCGCATCGCCTCGCAGGCCATGAACCTCTCGATTTTGTCACAGAACTGCACATTCATTAGATTTGAGCAGCCTTTGTATGCGGTCTCATGAATCCTCTTGATGGCATTGGATATAAGAATGCGTACTAGCAATTTGAAATATTGAAATGCGTATGTCCCAATCTCCTCCAGCCCCTTGCCGAGAGTTTAATCATCTTGACAGAGTTGGGTATGATGATCTCTTATAGTGATGTGCAGTATCCGATTGCATCCTCAAGTCCATTGCCAAGAGTCACAGTCATCAACCCCCTGCAACTATTGATAGGGGGTCCAGCTCAGAGTTGGCGCCTTATTTTTTTTTGGCGGGAGACCTAAATTTTCGAATCCTCAAAATTCTAAAAAAAACGACAGACGGTGAACAAAGAGAGGCTCCTTTTTTGACAACCCGAAATCACCCCCCTCCATGGTCACTGAATTTCTGATTGAACCCCAGCCATGCTGGGTAATCAAATCAATATTCGGCGATCGTCACGCCATGTCAAATTACTTTCGACATGTTGTGACGATCTTCATTTGTTGTTCTTTTGGTACTTCTGAACAGAGGGCGCTTCAAAAAAAATATTGAGTAATAATTGGACATCGCATTGATTGTTACTCCTCCACCTGTCATTGCACTTCCCAGCGGGGTGAGCGAGAGAGGCAAGGGAGGCAAGGGCGGCAAGGGCGGCAAGGAGAGAGAGTGGAAATGGCGGAGGAAAGGGGGGGAGAGGGTAGCGTGATTGCGAGCAACGACAAAATCATAGCGCTCTCCGCCATCGCGCTTGCTCCGCACTCCACCACCCACATTCAACAATCAACTTTTGACAATGATGGTGGTGGCCGTGGCTGCGACGGAAGGCAAGGAGCGGAGGTGTCGTCGGCAGCGACTGTGACAGGGACAGGGACGATGACGGGGACAATGCAATGTCGACGACGATAGCATTGATGCCAATGATGGTATCGGCGACAAAACAACAATCAAACGAATGACGAGGACGAGGACGAGTACGGCGACAACAATGATGACAACAACAAGAATGAGAAAGAGAATGACAATGACAGCAATGGTAGGGGGGAGAGGAAGAGGAGGAGGAGAGGGGGGGAGTGCAAGGAAGTAACACAATGATGACATGCATCATTGCGTTCACTGCGTCTGCCCCCCCAAAACAACAATCAAACAAACGAACAACGAGGTTGACAACGACAATAACAATCACGACAATGACAACGATGGCGGCTCCCTCCTACCACAAACTATGGTAGGGGCCATTTCTGCCCACCATCATGGTTTGATGACTCGAGCGCCTTGGGTTTTTGTCTGTAATAGTAATTCCTACCTTAAATCTAGTTCCCGCCATTTTTACATCACCCCCTGACCATGG
>JALLBA010000286.1:0-22808 GCA_036939675.1 Cyclostephanos invisitatus | reverse complement strand
TAATAAACAAATCGAGTGAGGTACTGGGGATCAATGTATATTTAGGTGAGGTAATGGGGATTACTACAAAAACTGAGTGAGGAATTGGGGATTGGAGCATATTTGGGTGAGGTACTGGGGATTAATACAAAAATTGAGTGAGGTACTCGGCAGTGGTGTATATTTAGGTGAGGTACTGGGAATTAATAAAACACCCAAAATTGAATTACGACAGGCACCCAGTGGCGAGGAAATTCTACCTTTTTGGGTAGAACGCATTCCTACGCTTAAAAATACGAATGATTTACATACGGCAGTTTAATACCATTGTCTACGTATTTTAGTCTGTTTGTCCGCAGCACAGTCACGAATACGAGAGCATTCATCTTTTTCATTTGCAGATCATGGTGGCCAGCGGCTTTACCTTTGTCTACGTATTTTAGTCTGTTTGTTGGCAGCACAGTCACGAATACGAGAGCATTCATCTTTTTCATTCGCAGATCATGGTGGCCAGCGGCTTTAGGCCCCTACGGCATCAGAGTACGATAGAAAAAAAACAATGACACAGACGCGTTCATTACACCTAGGGTGACTCTGCCTGTGTTTGGTTCAGTTCGATTCTATCAGGGGCACGAACAATTAGTGCCGCCACAGCACAGTTATTTTTGTAACAGAAAAATGATTTCCGACGTTGCCCCTCTCTTCCCCTCGACCTCGCTATCCTCTTTGTCTCTTCTCTGGCCGTCGCCCCCCCCTGCATGCATGCAAACAGCAGGCCAGAGCAATCAATGCAAATCTATCTAGCCATGGCTTGGTTAGTACCACCCCCCCCCCCATTTTCCTCTCAAAACTCGTTTGCACACAGGCACATCAGCATCAGGCATCATGACTGTATGAAGACTTTTTGTTGCTTTGCATCCTGCTAGAACCCAGTGATGCCCCCCTAACCACACCCATATCATTGTTTCAGCAACTGCATCTTCTTATTGAAATACTTTTATCTATACAATTATATGGGTTCTACCTTAAAAATTCAAAAGGATGTGTACATGACTTGCAAAATTTGTGAAAAAGATAATCTGGCGTTTTCGATGTTGAGGTCCCAGCCAAGCCTGAGTGGACTTGCAGTGGTTGTTGAGGTTTGTAAAAATGCCTTATCTGGAAGTGATTGACTAGAATTTTGAATCACACTCCAGCTTAGCAGTCCAAAAGACGGCAGAAAAAAAATCTCACCTCCTATCTCCCAACTCAAATTCAGAAAACAGGATCACAACATGGTAAGCTGTATGTCACTGCTCTGACTTTTTTGCAGAACGACTCATGCTCCGCGCATAGAGTATTGTGAGACCAAGTTCATTGAGATTATTACTTGTCAAAATAATTGAATGTAAAAGTTATGGAAGAGAGTTGTTGAGTTTGAAGTAGAAATAATTAAGGTAGTCTTTGAATTACGATCTAAAAAAATCAAGAAAGAGCTTCTTAGAATGGCAATACAAGGCACAAGGCCAACACTCATAATCAAGTCATAACGGAATTCTCCACCTCACAATGTGGCAAAACACCACCTCAATCGGCTACGCTCCCTCGTCTAACGAGCACGTTGACGCATCTTACGGCGCTTGCGACGAAGGCGACGCATGCGCTTCTTGCGCCACTTGGCACGCATGCCACCGGGAACTTCGAGCATGAGTGAGAGTTCCTCGTCCTCCTCGATGCCGAGGCCGGCGAGGGTGCCCTCAACGAGCTCGGCGTCTCCGCTCATGAGACGGATGAGGTGGCCGGGGATGAATTCAGCGTTCTCAATCATCGCCTTGAGCTCGGTGACGGTGGTGGTGCCCTCGACATCATAGGCCAACGAGGCCCCCGCGGGAGCGGTCACAATAATCTGCATTGATTTTTTGGCCAAAGTCGGTTGCTCAAAACCTAACAATAAGAGAGAAAAGGAATAAGTATGGGGACGAGAGAGTGAGTTTGACACGACCAGTTGATTCGAATTGCGCAAATCATTAAATTGAAGACAGAAAGTATAAACGCCGCGCTTCCGACAGAGAGGACATAAATAGACATCACGGGGAGTCGTCGCATCACGTCGGGGCAGTTGTCGGGGCTCTCTAGCGAAGGATAAGTCCATGGTTCGTTCCTTACCCTTGGGTGAGCAGACAGCAACTTGTGTGTCAGGAGCTAGCGGAGGACCACATCGACCAACCACCCGAACCAAAAAAATCGAGGGTGATGGACAGAGGGAACCCATGCGTTGGAATATGTACCAAAAGTCAAGTAAGTGGGTCGAAAGAGTAAGTATTTTACCAACGTTGTGCGTACGAGTATGCTACATACCTCATAATTCGGATTTCGCTCATCCATCATGGTCACTGTTGACGAAAAGAAGCAGCTTTTAGAGCAGCAGCTTCATGGTAATCGTTGTAGACATCATCGTCGGCGACAAGCTCGCTGCGTTATTTCCCGAAACAAGTTGAGGCGCAAGCTCTCTGTCGAGCTCTATTGCGTTCGTGTCTTCGGGGTTATCATGACAAGTGTTTGCGTATCATCATCTACGTCAGCGCTGCCGTTGCTACTGTCAAGGTCATGCCACCGGTTGTTGCTGCCTCTAGCCACCACAATAGCGGAATCCAAATTTCCATGCTGTTTTTCTGCGCATTATGGAGCAAAAGCTCCAAAGGTCTTCACTAATTTATCCGTGGCATCAAATAGTGAAGAACCACATCAAAGTCAATCAAAACTACGGATAACTGAACGCAGAAGATATTCATCCGTTTCAAAGGCTCGTCCGAAACTTGAAAGACCAGAAGTTATATTTTCGAACAACCATTTGCTGGTCGTAAACAAACCACCAGGATGGAAATCTCAACCTGGAAATGGAGGAGGCAGTGACGGTACGATGCAAAATAGTTCTGGTCCTGATCCGAAATGTCTTCTCACGTACCTCCGATCTCAATTATATGGTGGTGGCTCAAAGAATGACTTTCTCATGCCAACCCATCGTCTTGATCAACCGTGCACTGGAGCTTTGATATTTGCCAAAAATGGTAAGGCGGCAAGCCGTGTACAAGTTGCATGGAGTAAGAGAAAGGTAATGAAATGCTATTGGGTCGTAATAGAGGGTGGAAGTGTTGACGAAAGACGAAGTGGAAAATTAAATGGCTTGGACGGCTTGGACGGCTTGGTAAGCCGATCGATTCATTTAAGTGACGCAAACTCCTATCGACTGTCTGCAATACTGCAAAGTTCGGGCGGAATGAATGGGGGCAATAGAGGAGATAGATCAAAAAATGCAGGAGGCTCAGTCATAGTGAAACCTCTGCCACCTGATCGTCCATCTGATGATTTGACAAACAGTGGCGATGGTCGCGTATGCCACATTGAATGGAGACATTTATTGACCTTACCTGCAACAAAATCGTCCTCGAATACTAGACATTTGCTCTCCGTGACCACGGATACTGGTGCGAAACATCAAGTCCGTGCGTTGCTTGGATTGGCAGGAGGTACACCCATAGCAGGAGATTTACGATATGGGAACAATCATAATTCAAAAAACCGTACTAAGAATAGTGGACATCAGCAAGGGAGGGTCGATCGACCGCTTCCTGATGGCTCTGTGGCACTACATGCCAGATCTGTATTTTTGCCGACGGTGTCTCTTGGTGGAATGGATTTTTTGGAAACTGATCCGTTTGTCGCAAGTATACCAAAGCTGTGGAGAGATTTCTTTGGTATTTGTGAGGATGATGTAAGAAGATTTTAACTAAGTTGGGCTGATTTCATCTAAACAGTCCAGGTGTTCGCTTTGAAGCTCGGTGAACTAAAACATTCACGGCATTCGTATTTGGCCGTAACACGCCAACTCGGCACACCGGACGGTGGTTGCGGACGTCATTATTACAGGCATCACTCTCAACATGGCTCCACTAAACCCAAGCCAATACGAATTCTTTTTCGTATTCGAAGTGTAAAAGTATTAATGAAGTTAACGAAGAACCTAGTTTGGAACTTCGTTATTGGTTGGAGTTTTTACCGAACTTTTTGGCTGGTCGTGCGGATTTGGTGAACTAGCTCGATTCTCTTCGAGATCATGTCATTGAGCAAAACCAAGAGATCGAAGAACTTAAAGAAGTCATCAATAGACACGCAAACATCATTGTCGAACAAGCAGGACGTGTTGAAGAACTAGACGATGAAGCATTTCAAGCTGAACGTTTGGAACTCCACCTTCGTGATCAGCTAATCGACGAGACGGCGGAGAACATGCAATGGCGAAACGAGTATGGATACGATGCAAGAAGCAGTGACGATGAGGACTAGAATTTAGTAATAAACAAATACAATAGATCATTACACTAATGGTCTGCATCCAGGACGCACGATGAAAAGATGGCATCCATCCAGCCTCAATGATCCTTTCCAAATAATTTGCCCAAGCTCTTCCCCAACTCAATTTTATTTTTCAAGAAAGAAATATTGCATCAATCGTCCATCCTACAGTTTTGTTTTAGGAAATCGTGCAAGCTTTACCTCGACCACTAATCTTTCTTCGTCTCGCTCTCGTCAGCAGCGCGCATCACCTTCATCATATGCTTTGCTATCAGTAGCCCCCAATATGACTGCAGGCAAGCAAATGAGGCTATCATACTTATGAGGAAATATCCTGTCCATATCGGCACGCCGTCTGGCGGGTTATCATATGCAATGCGTAAATCTGGAATGGCCCAAAAGAATGAAACGTACGGAAAGTACACCCCACGCAATGCCAAAAAGGAAAGGGCAAACAACACTCGCCCCATCTCATTCACGTGGTGTATGGCTTTTTTCAGTGCGCCGTGTTTTGAGTTCATCCAGCCGTGGTAATGTACGTACTTTGGATGAAAGACATCAACATAACTCAGGAAGATAGAGCTGAATTCTATGACGCCGAAGTAAAATGGTGCATAGTAATAACCAATCTGGCTGCCGTTTTTGCAGAACCCGCCACCCATCAAGAAAGCAGTAGCAAACATACCCACGTGATGTGCCAACATGAGGCGATCCCTCAATGGTGGGGAAATGAAACTTGTGGGTATATCCCACAGTAATATGGCACCAGATGCTATGGCGAGTGGAACATCGTTCGGATTGGAACAACCGAATATCCTTTGGGATGCGGTGAGAGCAGGCTCACATGGATAGAAGAACCAATCTCTCCAGCCGCAGTACGTCAATATAATCATGAGAGGCAGCGACACAACTTGATGGGCAGTAAACAATGACAGTTTTGTCCAAGGGCCGCTGGGTAGAATTGTCGTCCGCTTGTTGAATAGGAACGTAAACGAAACTTGCGCGATAAGGCAAGTGATACCGATGTGGTTTGCAAGGGGGGTTAGAGGAGAGTAGTCAAAGAATCGGCCCAGGAAGTAAGTCATGTTGCTGGGTTTACTCTTCACCAAGGCGTCACGAGCAAACTGTCGACCCAATCGATGCGTCCGCAGTATCGTACGTGGTGGACGGGCGTGTGGTGCGTATCGTAGGGCGGCCAGGAAGAAAATAGAAATCTTTCATTTCGAAAAGCGAAAGTCAAAAAAGGCGGGAAGAAAAGAAGCCTGAGAGTGTTGAAACTCTCGATGTCCTACTTTAGTGATTAAGATCAATGGCAAAGTTGAAAGTAGTTGTGTTTACCTAGTTTAATGGCACTGGGTTTTGACAGCCAACTCATTTGTAATGTAAGTGCGCGTTTGGGCGTATGTGTTGGAAATCATCAATGCTGGTTGTATAAAGTGGCACACCGGGTCTGGTGTCAGCTGGAAGGCACCTGATGATTGCACTGTTGCATGTATGGCAGCCTCGGGGGCCATCGGCTGCTGCTATCAGTCTATTTTTGCACCTCCCTCATCTTTTGAACTACTGGCAGCGGCTGCCTTCTTTGCCTTCTGTTTGCCATTTCCTTTGCTGCCGGTCGCAGTATTATCACCGCCATCGTCCGTGCCGTCGTCTCTCTTTCTCTTCTTTGCGGTTGCTTTCTTCGCGTTGGAGGGACCATCGCCTCCGCCGCCAACCCCTTTTACGCCCTTTTTGCCCCCCCCCCCACCCGCGGCGGCAGTGGCACTTGCATTTTTCCCCTTGGTCGTCTTCCTGGGAGATGATCCCGCCTTCGGCGAGGCATTCTTCTTCCTCTTCCCTCCTCCCCCTCCACCGCCTTCTTCTTCCCCCTCTTCCTCATCCGTCGTGGCTGTATCCCCGGTTTCGTCCTCGTCGGAGGCGTCATTATTTTCTTCGTCCTCCTCTTCGACTCCCTCAACGCCATCGTCGGCGTCCTCCTCATCCTCAACGTCAGGATCGTCTTCGTCTTCGTCGTCTTCGACCTCGGTGTTGGAAAAGCCAAGCTTGCCAGTTAGATCAATCCCCCACGCTCTCAGCGGTCTGACCAGATCGCGCAGTTTCAGATCACGCGTCGTCAAGTCGTAGGAATTCGCCCGTAATCCTCCATCCAAGTCATTTTCCTCATCGTCACCGATGTCATCGTCCGCTGATTTATCGTCGTCGTCGTCGTCGTCGTCGTCGTCATCGTCATCGTCATAAACGTCGTCCTCCAACCCGGCTATCCTTCCGTAGCATCGGGCGTGGTAATAGTCCTCCTCTGCGTCGATGCTCGTCGCTTCCCTTCTGTACTCTCTTGCGGCGACCGTATACCCATCGGTCAGGCGGAAGACGGAGGGTCCCTCCCCCGCCTTACCCGCGATCGAGCCATTCGCCGCCGAGGAAGACGAGGACGAAGACGAGACCCCTCCTCCTCCCTTGGTCCCCCTCTTCTGCTCCTTCATTTGGTGTTCCGCCTCGACGGCGTCGGCGACGGCGGCCTCTGCCCTGTTCCTCCTGTCGTTCATCTCCTCGCGGAACCTCCGCTCGCGTTCTCGCCGTTCCCTCAGTACCCGAGCTCGGTGCCGCCTTCTCCTTTTACGCTCCCTGAGCAATGCGTCATATCCCTCGAGTCTATGATCGCGACACGCCATGCCATGAACGAGCACAGTCGCGAGGAACCGATCAGCCATGGAGGAGAGCAACATCGGCACGGATTCGTCGAGGTATCCCACTCCCGACCTATGTAATAGCCGCCGCGATAGATTCGACGGTGTCGTCGGCCGGTAATTCCGCGGGAGAAATGGAGCCATCATCGATGTCGAGAATGAGGTAGTTCTAGGACGGCCGCCCGCGACGATGCCACTCGACGCCGATGTCTGGTCGATGCCCCCCCCTCCCTTGCCGGGCATCGTCTTGGTCGACGCCGCGCCCATCGTCGTCGTCGTGGCGTCATCTACGACGACTTTCGACGACGGTCCCCTCCCGATCACGCCAGAGATCCTCTCCCTCGATGGCGCGTCGCGATCGGACGCCGCCATCCGCCCACATAGGAGCGCTAGGAACCTCATCCTCCGCGCGTCCTCCGCGGACGTTAGCTCGAGCGCCATGGTCCTCTGGACCTCCCCGCTGGACGTCTTTTCCACAGTTGACAACGGCGGCCCATCGCCGGGCGCTTCGCTTGCACTCTCCGGAGGGGGGGGGGGCGTCGACCAATCAAGAGGCGGCGGCGCCTCGGCGACAGCGGTGGCGTGGGCTTCCATTATCAACTTGCCAGAAGCATCATTTTCGACACTCGTCGGCGCGTGGTCGCTTTTGGGGGAGATCTGGGTTTCAGCTGACGAACAGACAGCCCAACAAACTTTTTGCGGGAAGTGGTTTCATTGTGTTCTGTCCTCCCCCACCGACCGACATCACATCAAATCAACAGAAGCCCCAACAACCATGAAGAAGAGAAAGTTCGTTCCAATTACTCAATGAGATGATGGCGCAACCGCTACTAGTTCTGCTCGCTCTGTTGACGGCCCAGACATTATCATTTTCTCCAATCCGTCAACCTGTGTTGTATGCCAAACGAAATCTACTGAGCTCGCCCCGCCATACTACTGCCATATTCTCGATTTGCCCCCCAGATACCCGCCAGGATGCTCTACGTAAGGATGATGAGAAACTCCTCCAGTGCCAGGGTTGCAAACGTAAATTCGACTCTCGAAACGCGCTCTTTCGACATATTCGTGGGGATGACGAATCTTTGGATTGTCCGGTAGCTATTGAAGCAAAACCCGAGTCGGAGGTAGAATTGCTCATGACTGCTGTAATTCGCTATGGGTACTACGACGGAAATCTGGATGATTCAAACGCGAGCGGTCACGCAGCGAATGCAGTTGTGGCAAATATGATACATGAGGCTTTCATTCAGCATGTGGATGCATACCTTGATGGAGAGAATTCATCTCAACAGAATCTCGGGCGGTCGACATTTCGAGAAGGCAAGGTCTTCTCAACTACTGCCCTCTCTTACAGCAGTGCTGCGATAATGCGTCAGCCTGCTCTCAGGCAGGACGAGGAGGTCGTGGGTGCAGCTTCAGAGGTGCTTTCGTTCAATTATCGACTCGCATACAAGCCCACCACGATTGCAAGGTGGAAAGAATACGCAAATAGTGATGAAATTCAGATGCACCTGCAAGCTTGGTTGGACAAAGAGAACCCTCTCATACAAATTCAACTTCATCATATGGATGCACTCGTGCCTCGCTCATCCAAGTTCTATGCAGAGAGAAGTGCCACCCAAAGGAGTTACACATTTTTGTTGCCCGTAAAGTGGATTCTCCCGGGTGTTGATGAAGCTGAAGGAAACGACGGGAGGAGATCTGATGCAATCGCCGAAATCATACGATGGGGAGAAAAACTATCACAACGCTCTCAATCACAACCCACACATCAGCCACGAGCCGCTGGTCAAAAGAAGTTGGATTCTCCCGCATTAATCTTAAAACTAAAGCAATCCCTGAAGAGTTTGGAAAGTAACACAGTTCCAAATAGGCGTTCAAGGAGACAGGCCGAAAGGAACAAAGACGGTGAAGATTGTGTTGCCGGCGACACTATCGATGGGGTGAGCAGTATTAGTGAGTCCGGTGACTTGCATTCAACCATGCTCGAGAACGACACGCACACTAAATTGAGCCATGGAAGATTTGGGCAGCTATGGCGCAAGGAGAAGAAATGTTGGTCAAACTTTTCGTGCTTAACTGGTATGGCATCGAGGTAAGTCGGGAGCATAAGTGCTTAAGATATGATTGGTTGGACTAAAATATAATATACTCACTTTGACACAGTCCAGGGTATGAGGCAGTTTGGAGGACTATGGATCGGGCGAAGATAGTTGGGGTCATTGACTTGAAGAATGGCCACGACGCGAATGAAAGTAGCGAGGATGAATTGTTGGATAGAGCAATTCAAAACATGCATATTGTTCTCGAATTCAGAGCGGATAGTTTCGTGGTAGGCCAGATTCCCCGAATAATCTCTGCCATAGTCGCCATGACTAACGGGTGGCTACCTCGAAACTTCGTTGCAATAGCTACACGGCCAGAGGTATACATGCCTTCGCCACCTCCGCCACCATCCCTGTACAAGCTTTATTATTTCCAGTCTGCAAGGTACCACTTTCATGAGCTTGCTAGCAATTCTCACGGGGGGAATGTCGACTTGAGTGAATCATTTGCCAGGACGATTCAGTTTGCGGGGTCGCCGTCGGAGATCAAGTGGGAGGAAGAACTCCGCGAGAAACTAAATTTAGACGGAGACTCATCAATAAACGGCAAAATGGAAAGAGAGTGGGTTTTACATTTACGTGACATCGATTCACCTGACCTTCGACGACGTGTAAAATCTTTCGAGGCAGAACATCTTGCAGATCAAACTCAGGCGGCAAATAGAGTTCAAGAATCATCAAATCTGCCTTTTGTTGAGTCGGATTCTCCCGCGGGTGCCTTCTCAGTCACCGTACACTTATTAAGAGACGTGGTCAAAAATGGAACCTGGCCTACCACTTCCGACGCCCGCTCTCGTGTAATCAAGTCTCCAAGTGGCATGACAGGGAACATCCTAGCAACCAAGAAAAAATATCTTGCATCGTCATATCCTGGAAACTTCATCTCGTCGGGTTCATTTACTGTCGTCAATGAAGAAATCTGGCAAAGCGGCGAATTGCCACTTGGAAATGAGCTGTTCCCGCAGTTGAGAAAATCTGTGTTTGAGCTGGAAAAAGAAATCATAGGTCAGACGAATGGTCTTTTCCCAGCAGCAGATGGCATGAAACGAGGAGATACGCGGACATCGTCTACGCACTGTGCTATTAATAGAAATGCTCAATTTACGCCGCACGTGAGTACCTATCTATTTCGTCCCCCCTTCATATCGAAACATGTTCACACGTGTCGCGCATTCTTATGTAATCGATCTCTCATCAATGCTACGATGCAGGTTGACAGCGGTCGTGGTCAAGGTCAGAGTGTCTCCTTAATTGTCGGGCTTGGAAATTACACGGGTGGGGACATTATTGTAGAGGGGAAGCCATATGACATTAGATACAATGCACTCGAATTCGATGGCTGGAATCAGCTTCACTGGACGGCTTCGTTTAAAGGAGAACGGTAAGCTAATGGCTTTTTGATTTCAATATTTAATGAATTATGTCTAATCACTGTGTCTTGTTCCAGTTACTCTTTAGTTTTTTTCACCCCAGAGGTGACAAAGAGAGATGAACGTCGAGGGGGTATGCTTAACACCTTTGATGATTCTCGTGCGAAGCGATTGGCCAAGGAACATTCCCAAACGGTCCCATATTTGCCCCCGCTGCAGTTTCGTTCTGACTCAACAGATGCTCTAGTAATCAACGAGTTGCTTCCGGCGAAAGGAAGCGCATATACTTTGAAACAGCAAGTAGCTCATACAATGTCATCGTGTTTCTCGCTAGCGAGCCATAATTGTGTCCTCGATGTCGGAGCCCATATTGGCATTTTCTCCCGACTAGCCCTTGCCGAGGGATGCAGCCGTATCATAGCTTACGAGCCGGAACCTACCAATTTTGAGTTGCTCAGCCGAAACATGAATATTGTCAAGCCGACTGCATCAAAATCCTCGCTACCAGTGATTGAGTTGCATTCTGCTGCCGTAGTGAATGGTACATCTGGATCAGGAACATTAGTTCGAGCGAGGAACGAAAATAGTGGCAAACAAAATACGTGGCGTCACTCATTGGAAGAGTATTCTCACTACGTCGATAGAACTACTGACCTACCTTCAGTTTTTCAAAAGAAGACCCTCGATCGCTTCCCTGTAGATTGTGTTTCCTTTTTTGGCGGTCGCGAGGAAGGGAAACAGAAGAGCGCATTAGTACCAGGTGTTACCTTTGTGAAGTTAGATTGCGAAGGCGCAGAGATTGATATACTCCTCAACGAGGAGGCTTCGAGACGATCATCTTGGCTAGATTGTACACATTTGGTTGTGGAATGGTCATTCACTAAAGAGCGACGGGTTGACATTTTTCACAAAGCAGTTAACAACCTAAAGTTGGCTGGCTTTGAAGTGTACTATGAGGGTCTCGGGAGTTGGTGGGACACTGACTCAGGGACTTTGTGGCCTTACCCAAATGATGCAATAGTGTTTGCTGCAATGAAGCAATAATTTAATGACAACCAGTAGTTGTGTTAGCGCAACATATTTCTTCCGTTTGCGCTAAAAGTACATCTATGATGTCGATCTTATTATTTCGATTCGGACCTATCTTAAAAATATCACGAGGGAGGAATAGGTTCAATAACTGTCGCCAAAATCCCATGGTCAGACGGAAATTTCAACGTTGGAAATGCCATATCTTCGATGTATTTCTTTTCTCCGGTATTGTCCTTCCAAGTATGTGCAACCTTAAACTCATTCTTTCCAAACAAAATGAAATCTTTTGGGTTTACATCGCCATTGGCTCGTTTGTCTGACTTTTTGCAGGCCTTGTTTAACTGAGTCTGCAGATACGTTCGAGAGTTAAATGTGGTATAGTTTGAAGGATTTGGAACATCTCCCCAGCAGGATGTCAAACCATAAGACACATAGTGCTTTCCCCACTCCAGAACGTCTTGAGTTTTTCCAGGCTTGCCTTTCTCGTAGGTGTTGGCATCAAGACCAAAAATAAGTTTGTGTGTGATGAGGGCAGAATCTAAAGACATGGCCTTCATTATCGCACTGAGAACTGGTTTGGTTGCCAGCCCGTTTGTGTCACCGTGAAACGAAACAATCAAGAATGGAATGCCATCGCGATCAGTTGCTGTAATTGCCAAAATATCTCCTCTAGCTATGGGGACTTCTATACCCTCCTCGAATGAGTTCTCCACTGAAGTTGTAATTTCAGTACTCGGTCCGGCCGGGAATGCATCTCTGTTCAAGAATATTGCTGAATTTTGATCTCGCACAGCATCCATGTTTCCTGGACTCACGATCCAGAAATTTTTCAACAAGCCATGGTTTCTTGCAAGATCAAGAAAGGACGCTGAAACCTCTTGCAGGGTGATTATATCAGACGTTCCGTAGACCGATCCAAGAATGTCAAGCGTGTGAGGCACTTTCTGTCGGTTGAGATTTTCAACCATGGTTTTTTTCAGTGATTGCCACACATCGGGCGACGACACAGTGTTCATCATATGGACGAGAATGGCATCAAAGATGGCTCCACACATAGTTTGCAAAGGCAGGGAAACCTTCTCCTCCTCAGGAGTGATGTCGGGGTACTTCGCCTTTTTGATGGGTTGGAGCATCTTGTAGGGTGCTTCGGTAATGGTACTATCTTTCATCTGGATGCTGAGAGGTGTATCAAACATGAACTTCTCCCATGCTGCCCACCATAACTTGAGGTTGCTCAAATCCCCATCATACCTTGGATGAAATTGCATGAAAAAAATTGAATGAATAGCAGTAAAGAGAAATATTGAATAAGAAGTCAAGCAACATACATATTGATGACTGTTGGGCGGCAGACAGGTTCATCTGAGCCTACAACATTGATCGTGTTAGTAATGCGATCTGGGTTTTTGGAGGAATGAAACAATAGATGTATGAGAAATATGCGAAAAATTAAACAAGGCCTCCAGTGTAACCGTAGTTCGATCGGAATTTTACCTGGCATGGAAGCTAAGCGCTTGCTACCCAACAGGGGGTCCTAGTCAAATGTACGAACACACTGAGGCGTCAGTTCCCGTGTCGATTTTAAGTCGAGACATAGATCAATGATAAAATCCTCCGCATCTACAATTATTTCTCACCTTCATGAAACCGGACACAATTTTTCGATTCATGAAGTCTGACTCATAATAAGACCTAACGCTTTGCCATCCAACTCCAGTCATCCTCTTTTCAAGCTCGGAGAACATCTCTTCAGTAAATACCTCCGAGACTAGAACGTCTTTCTCCCCCGGCTGCTCCAAGAATGCCTCAATGTCAGACATGATTTTTTCGTAGTTCTCATCCTCGTCGTAGGTGATCCAGTACTCAAAGGGATTATTATTAATAGCGGCGATGTTCCATGATGCGATTTGGAGCTTACGCTTCGTGGAGGCCATGGCAATCATGCCGTCGCGGGCGGCCGCGGAGAGGTTCGGGTCGGGCGCGACGGGGCCGCTTCCTAGAAATTGGCCAGCGCCGCCTGTGGTTGTTAGGGAGAAAAAGAGAAATGAACAAAAGTAATGATAGGTTGAGTTCAAGAGAAAAGAGAAGAGATAGTATATTCATCTGCCCATATTCACAGGAGGGATTGAGCTCCACCTTATATGCACCAGACCATTCGAGGTGGTGCCCGTGGTAGACGACAGAACATACCCGAATTGTACAAAAAGGCAGTGTAAAGTGCCGTCGCCCCGATAATCAGTAATGCCTTGTTACGATAGGATGTTGGAAGGGGAGCACCCCCGCCGCCGACCCGGTGATAGAGGTTGAGATTGCGACGATCATACGACGCCATGCTGTTTTTGGCAAACGCAAACAGCCCAAGACCGAGAGTGCTAAAATAGACAAAAAAATCCTCCTGAAAGAAGACCAGCCAACAACAACACACACCATGACCGCAAGACACATGAATATCATACCATTGCGTCCCTGCCAGCGGCCAAGCAACATCCGAAAGAACAGCGAACGCACATAATTAAGCGACAAAGCAAACTGCGAGCCTGCACAAGGACTAAATAGATACAATATCATTTCGGATGTGTATTTGATGGATAGATACTGATCGTGGCGTAGCCCCATCTTTCTTGTCGCATTTGCATATCTGGTGAAGGTGTGAGACCGCCTTATTTCATCCCCACAACCCATAAACTATAAACAGGTCTCCAGAGCGACGTGTGGCCTCTCGCCGTGAACTTACTTATATCAAAAACTTTATTAAATAATGAGGCTAGCACTCCAGCAATGATGAAGACTGAAGCCACACCCGCGCAGGTTAGCCGGCGGCGGAACATGTAACTCCGACTGCATGGGAATCGAGATTTCGCTCTCTCATCGCATTCCCGCGCAAAGGAAGAGGGTGAGCTCTCCTCGTCACCATCGATCGCGATATCCGTCCGCACCTCGGTGTAGTCTGCCCATTTTTTCATCTCCATCTTCTGTTTACGTCGACGATGCATTCACGACCGTAGTCTGTTGGTTGGTCTTGTATCCTCTGGGGGGCGAGCTTTATTCTTCGATAATGAAAACAGTTTCAGCTAATATTTGGCCGATCAATCCCCGCGCACACTCGCCGGTGGAGCCGACAATGGATGAAACGAAGGCAGCATCCAGAGATGGGTGAGTTGTTTTTTTTGTCTCAATTGTTGGTTCCTTCTTCGCGAGTACGTACATATTGTCCTCTTGATCTAAATAGGAATTAGTAATACATTTTGCATTCTTGCAGATTTATTTAATGCACCTATGATATGGTAGCAAGGTGACTATTATCTCCATCGCATAATTCTTCCGCCAGCCCCGCCCCCCCGCCCGTCGGCTACCTGGCCCCGCCGCCCCGCCCTCTCCACCCTGCCTCTCCAACTCACAACACTTCACCGTCGGCTATCAGTTGGTCCGTCGGGCAAAGCACGTCAGCAATATCGACAGTCATCATGTCTTCAAATATCACCCCTCCTCTTCATGTTTTACGTGGCATTCTGCGGCTCATGAAGAAATCGGCATCATCCAACTCAACAGGGTCTACTCTCCGGACGGAACCTCAATTGACATTACGTCAGCATATCATGTCGCAATACCGACTGTGTCGGTCCCTTCCTCCCCGGGAAGCCGACATTCAGCAACAGATTGCTTACGATTTTTATATACTGAAGCGAGATTTGAAAGAAAGGGCGCGCTTGCATGAAATGGATCAGGGGGCAGACGAAAAGCTGAGTCCCATGGAATTAAGCCGAAGAGCTGCGGCCAGGGCTGGTTTGCAGCTACCTAAGTTGGATAACGAAGAGGAGGCAAGAAGAATGGAGTAGAAATGCATGACACCGTTATTTCGTGGACGATTGCGTGACGTGCTCTGTGTTGCAGACATGTATTTATCGAATTTGTCTTTGTCATGAGGAAATTGGTTTTCATGCCTTAAAGCAGTGTCTTCTGTCGGAGACTAATCGCATTGCCTGTAGTAACCGAGGTAAGCGTACCAACTTACTTTCGCCTAAAAAGGTATCAATACATGATTACACAGAGTAAATCAAGCATCAGATCATATACTCTAGTGTCAGATTGTAGAAATGATTCGGAAAAAAGACAAACGTAAAAATTATGATATTAAGTGTCTATCTTTGCTCCTATTGTTATGCTCGACCAGAAAGTGGCTGTAACTCCCAGTTAGATCCTCTTCCGGCTTTGTGCATGTAAGCGAAAGTCGAAAACAGATTCTGCCAGATCCAAGGATAATACACATACCGGACACCATGTTTCTCGCATATCTCTCGAACCTTGGGAGCAATGTAGGGATACCAGGCACTGCTCATACGAGGGAAGAGGTGGTGCTCAACCTGAAAGTTGAGTCCCCCAGTAAGATAGCCAGAAATGGCGCCTCCATAAGTAGACGAGGTTTCGACTTGAGACTTGAACCAGCAAATGGATTCGCCAGTTGTCTTGTATTTCAAGGTAGGATCGCGGTCGGAATTGATAAAGTTGTGTGACAGCGAGAAGAGAAGGCTCAGGGTAAGACTCTCGCTGATTCCCATGAGCATGATGATTCCCAAGGTGGCCCAGCTGAATCCATTGTTAGCGAATGGGGAGTAAATATTCAAGTAAATGTACGACGCCCTCAATGCCATGGCATACTTCCTCCTTTTGACGATGTAGTCATTCTCCATTCGGATGCCAACATACTGCGCCCCGCGTTGACGAAGATCCATCACCTGGGGATTGAATACAGTAGAGAGCCAATAGAAACCGAGCATGAAGATGAAGTAAGCTCCCTGAAATTTGTGCCACCTAAAGCGAGAGACAAATGTCAGATGAGAGATGGGAGACGTGGTGTGCCTCATTGGCCAAGTTGGGTGTCATTCCTGACATCAGAAAAGATAACGCACCACTTCCTTTTCGGATGGCCGATGGGATAATCGTTAAATGCGAACACTGGCTCTGAGCTGAAGCTGTCGGGATCCTTATCTGCATGATTGGTGTAGGCGTGATGTGTCCAGTGTTGTGCCATCCAATTCCATTTGTTAGAGCCAATGAGATCGGTGCCGAAACCCAAGAGGTCATTTATCCAGGGTCGTTTGGAGGCAGCTCCGTGATTCGCGTCGTGTTGAACGTTCAACCCTATGAACGCCTGCGCCACTCCAAAGACAACAGCAGTGAAAAGACCACTCTTATACCAACTGTCGTAGTTGAAAAATGACGTGGAGGTGGCGAATGTGTATTGCATGAAGAAGAAGAGCGCAATGTAGGAAAACGCACGGAAGAAGTAACCGGGAGTGCCGAATTCACGCCCTCGACGCACAATCTTGAACACCTCGGCTTTGATCTCCCTTTCAAATAGAGTGTCGAATTTGTACCTAAAAGAACGTTGAAAGAAGATTGGCATGAATGACGAGGTCTTCGTTGTAGACGACGCAGACTCTCAGGGGAATGAAAACTCTTACTCGGGCACAAAGTCCACCACCTTTCCAACCATCTTCATCTTCTCCAAGTGCTTACCAGTGTGGTAAGGATGGATCATCTTGTATTGCACCGTCACGTCATTCCCACCGAAGAACTTGATCACCTCCCCACCAGGATGGACAAAGTCGGCAACATCGTAAATGACCCCGTCGATGACCAGCTCGGTCCCACTCAACGCCTTGAGCGACCTGAGGGATGATCGCGTCTCGGCATCGCCTTCGACGAGATCGTCCGGATTGATCTTGGTTGCAGTGCGATTGCGGAGGATGCTTGTGTCGGCGTTGGGCGGCATGATGGCAAATAAATACCTGAGATATGAAAGCGGCACTGCGATCGTTGGAGGCAGAGAGGGTTCATGGAAAACCACGTGGCCGCGATCCTCTCCGTCGTGTAGATACCTGTGGTACGTATCTCTACGTACTTTACCTTCACGTAATAGTACATACAAAGATATCCACATCATATGGAAGTACCTACCTCATGTCTCATTTTCATGAATCACAGACATCATCATCATCACACCTCTTACCGCTCACCGGACCGCTCAAGGGGTTGGATTAGCAAGAGTCTTCCATGAGCGGGGAATGCCCACTAGCCGAAAAATCATCCAGAGAAAAAATCCCATCCGTCCTTAAACCATGGATCCATCTCTACCACGCAACACCGAAGATTAACATTCCTGGAACTAGGGTTGACATCTCCTTCTCTCTGCGTTGTGCTGTCATTTTCTCCGCCCTACGTCTTACCCTCCGTCATGTTCTCTATCGGTTTGGATGGCCAGTTGGCGCATCCGATACGTATTTCACGTCGGCTTGCCAAGTCTCACTCTGTACCTCTTCTCTGATGTTACCCGGATTGGCCACGTTGCTACTGTCGCAGAAATACGTCCCATCGGGAAGGTTAGAGCCCTCCCCTCAGTGGTATCAAGATGCGACTCATGCGTTGATGGGGTATTGTACGGGGTACATGATATATGATTCCGTCATGGGGTATGTCGTCGAGACATGGCAGCCTGGAATCGGACCCGTTCTGTCGGTTGATGATTGGACTTATCTAGGACATCACATATTGACGACACTATACATGGTATCGGCGAGAATTGCCATGGCTGGACACATGAGTGCCATTGCATTAATGTTCTGTGGGGAATTCTCGGCTCCGTTCATGAATTTGTGTCTTATTCTCGAAAAAGCATGTCTTCAAGACTGCTGGAAAGGTATTGTGTGGCTTCCAACGTTGCATTCATGCAGCAAACTAATCTTTTCTTTAGTCTACATTGTATGTCGAGTAGCGGTCGGTCCGATTCTAATTGCTCATATATCATATGATTTATTGCTCACGAAGAGGGGTAGACAAGACGTGCCACTATGGCTCTCAATTTCTTGGATGCCAATGTGCTGGGTAAGTGATCATGATTGGTGTTCGATACGCTTACACAGCTTTTTGACAGACGAACGACTCATTTCAACAATACCCGTTTCGACTTCAATTTATACACACCGAAAGGGAGGTGAGAAAATTCCGATGTTGTTCCGTCGTTTCTGCACCCCGCTACAATCCTTCAATTGATATATGAAACGTTTTTGCAATCTCGTTCATGTCCAGTTCTACTTGGGTCAATCGGGTGGATAATGACCTGCATCGACACATTAGCGAAAGGGCTAGATACTGGTGGTGGAAATTGGGAGTTATAGTTCGGCTAATCTATTACCGCAGGGGTTCGTTCTTAAATTAGATGAGAGGTAGAATTTCTGCGCATCGTTTACTTCAATTTTACTGGGAGAAAATCAGTTATTTAGAGTTGCCCGGTCTTCAATGAGTCACAGCACCAACATCTCTCTTAATACCAACAATGTGTTTACAGTTAACATCAGAAATCTTACCAAACCATTCCGATGCTCAGCACACCAACATAGTCTAGCTTGCTGAACAACACATTTGATATCCTCAACGGCTTTAGACAGCAGTCTCAAATTTATCATCAGTTGCAGATTGTTTTGGAACATTGACATTACCAAGCAATGCCTCGATGGGATTTCCACAAGGCAATGAGTCGATAGGGTTTCCGAACGACGACCAGAAACTCAGTGCGGGAACCTCGTCTTTTGGTTTCTCTGGATAAACTGCTTTCTTCCAGGAGAGCGTTTTTTCATCCCACTCTTCGTTGAGGAAGCTTAAAATTACCTGCCTCTTCTCCTCCATCTGGATATTTCAGACACCAACCAAAAAACAATGTTAATGAAGCAATTCACTACAAATAGAATGCGATGAATGTTGTTCTCTTACATCATAGGGAGGAAGGAAGTTGGGTGGGAAGAAGTGTGTGGGCCAGGTTCGGTCGGTGAATAACCACAGACCAGACTTGTTATCGACCATGGTGGCACTCAACGGACGCGGTCCGGAGAGCGACCACTTCTTCAACACTGCGTTGCACATGTTAAAGTACGCTTCCTTATGCTATTGGATCGGAAACAGGCATCAATGTGATGAGGCTTACATAATCGGGGGAAAGGATATTGAAATACAAAATCAACAGACCTTCTCGCTACGAAACTCCGCTTTCCTCACAATCGTAGAATGAAATGCACCTGGGCAGAAGCGACTGGGATTGTAAAAGTGCTTGAAGAGCTGGTTGTGGACGAATCGAAGCTGCCAGTTGGGTGGTAGTTCTGATTTCATGTTGATGAAATCCGGACCGTAGGGCATGTCAAATCTAATTTCAAGTTCTGGCGGCTTGTCCCCATTGGCTACTACCGCTGTAGGAAGGACTTCGATTTGCGGGATCAAAATTGTTCCGGATTTCATCACTCTTCTCGTTGGCAATTAAATTGAGTGGAGAGAATGAGCAGCTTGCACCCTTTGCTGATAGACGCGATGAATGAATAACGATTGATCTCACTCGATAATTTCCTTCTCGCTGATGCCACCCCACTCAGGATTGAACGTCCCAATACGCATGATCTCTACATGCGCCGAATCCTTCGCAGGGAGCTTGTACGATTTGGGAGGTCCCGGCTCGCCACCACCCACTAGCCATCCATCGTCATTGGTGGATTGCAGGTATTCATAGTTACGATCGATTACATCACTCAAATCAAACGCAATTTGGTGTGTAATGGAGTCGGGGTGCCCACGATCAGATGCTCGAGTGAGGGAGAGACCCAAAAAGGCAAGCCCGTCCACCTTAGATTGATTTGGTTTGAGTACGGGAGGCTGTAGATGATGTCAGAATGTGTGAAGAATAGGAAGAAGAGGGCAAAAACACGGAGCACGTATTCATTCCAAACGTTTTGAATTCATTCTCACCATGGTACATGTCTCTATCTTCAGAACGATCGTATGATAGTGTGTTTATTTCGTGGTGTGGTTCTCACACAACGATAGGAGACTTTGTTTCGGCGAGAAACGAAGAAACTGTAACAACGGTCCCCAAACCCTAACTGAAGTAGTTACACTTGTTGTAAGTATTGTTACATGATAGATGTGAAGTGTAGAGTAAGATATGTTACTCTTATTATGCAGTTACTATTTACAATGATGCTGCAACAACATAACCCTCCCCTCCCATCTTTGTCCAGTCCAGTTGCGGACGAGGCGGAGGGGGTGACACCATGGCCCCTTCGTTGTTGTCGTTTCTCTCGTTTCTCGGTCATCCTCGTCGTCGACTGCCCTCCTAAACCCCCCACCAGAGGCCGTCGTGTTCCGTATCGTGGTCGTCTACCGTCCCACCGCCAAGCCTCGGTACTCATTTGCGACGATCCTCAACTAACTCTCCTGCGCCACATTGCCAGGGGTGGGGATGGAGGAAGATCCCATTACATTCCTCCTCGTTTGTTGTCATCGACTTGATTGTCGTGTGTCGTTAAGGGAATCCCCCCGGCCTCCTCTCCCCCCCTTTCCCTTTACCGGCATCCTCTCCCACCACCATGATCATTTTTATCATCGACGACAAGCAATCGACGCTCAAGCTCTCTCGCCCGCCTGCCGAGCCCGGCCGAGTCGAACCAGAGCTCTCCCTTGCAAATAGGCCGTTAGGACGACGTGGTCGTGAGGTCATCGCCGCCGCCGCCGCCGCTGCTGCCTTCACGGCCGATGTCACTCTCCGCCGTCGCTTCTCAGATGCCATAAAATATTAGTGGCAGTACCATAATACCACCCCGGTGGTGTTCGAGGAGGAATGGAAGGGGGAGCCTGGCGAGGTTGCGGAGGAGGTTGCGTGCAGAGATAGGTTGTTGTGAGTGATGTTGTGGGCTCTTGTGGTGTGGAGAGTCAGTCATGAGCTAAGTATGTAGCTCATACGGACGAGTTTCTCCTGGAACTTGTTTCTGTGTTGCCAATGTTTCGACAACGCATCGGCAAGGCCAAAAAATCGGCAACACGAATACACTTGGTACAAAACCCACAAATTCCTACGTAGACTTTGACAACACTGATGCAACTCCGAAAAAAAAATTGGCAACGCCAATGCATTGTTGATCCTGAAACTTGTCGACAAGTTTTGCCGAACTTCCACGAAAATTCCTGTACAATCTACATACATGCGGACGGAATGGGACAAGAAAAGAAAATCCAGTCCCATCCTCCCAAGAAAAAAGAGTGCCCGCCCTTGCCCTGCGAACTATGGGGATTACAATCTACATACACGCGGACGGAATGGGACAAGAAAAGAAAATTCAGTCCCATCCTCCCAAGAAAAAAGAGTGCCCGCCCTCGCCCTGCGAACTATGGGGACGATGGACCGCGGCAAGCAGCGCAGACTACAACAATGACTGAGTGACATATATCACCATTCACCCGTCCTCCTGCCCATCGTCCCTATATCCATGGCGGGGGAGGACAACGATCATGATGACGGCATTGTCGTCACAAATGGAGACCAATGGTATCGGGGGGGAGGATGGCCGAGTTGGACGGCCGCGGTCCCTGGCGATGAACTATGGCCTCATCGATGGCGACAAACGGCAAGAATGGGGGGTGCAACAGCCACGAAGGGGGGGGAGTTGTATCTTTGTATGGGGCGGTGAATTGAAAGGGAAGAAAAATTTGAAAATAAAACAGGTCGTGGCCTTAGAAGGCTCCCAACCCAAAAATCATACACATCAACCAACCAAAAACACTGGCACTCAATGAAGTAGGTATAGGTGAGGAGGTTTGAACAGGCGGTAAGCACAGGCAAGCAAATAAAAGTCGGCACATTGGGGGGGGGCATTGGAGAGGAGACGCCATCGGGGCGGAATGTGTGGGGGGGTGTCGTCTCTTCTATTGGAGCAGTAAATCGACAACGGCAATAAACGACAACAAAAATATGTCGTGGCCTTAGATGGCCGCCGACGAATTAAAGTCACATGACAACCAACCAAATACACCACGCCAGCTTGACTAAGGAGATAGGAGGGGAGTGGTTGTTTGGGGGCAATCAAGTTGTGCTTACTTAGATAAATTATTTTTGTACGCCGGATCGTAGAATTAACCAAATCTCCCTTCACATGGACAACACCTTGCACAGAGGTTACCTCGAGCAAGTCGGCTCATTCGCAATTGTCATGCCGCTTGGACCAGCAGTAGGCTCCACCATGGTGGTGTTCCTTTTTATTTGTTGATGCGCTCGCTCTCATTAATAAGTACTTTCTTACCTAGGGATTACAACATGAGATACAAATAAATAAATAAAATGTTACATGTATTGAAATCTATCATACTTGATACTTGATTGATCAGCCAGGGAAAAAATGATTGTAGGGGGGGGGGGGGTTAAGGGTAGGGTGAGCAGTTCCTCACAAAAGCCAAAAATGGATCTATAAAATTAAAATGCTACAAATAGATCA
>JALLBA010000285.1:0-21696 GCA_036939675.1 Cyclostephanos invisitatus | reverse complement strand
CCGCCTCGAGCGCCACGTCGTCGACGACGCCCCCCCCCCCCCCTCCCGTATGATGTCGCATTCGTCGTCGATGGCGTCATTGTTACCCCCCGCGATGAGCGCCGCGGCCGCCTCCGCCGCTAGGACCAGCGCGTCCTCGTTGCTTTCGGTCGCGATCGACGTCGTGCGATTGCGATCGCCGTCATCATATCCAACGATCGCGGCGGTCGAACCGTACTCGTCGTGGTCGTATTCGCCCTGCTGCCGAATCCTGACCTTGGTCGTCGTCGGACGGCGCATCGTGGGCAACGCGATGGCGATCGACTTCCTCTTCTTGGTTTGCGATGCCCGCGCCGTGTTGGCGATGACGAGGGGAGCGACGGCGCATACGGCATCCTCCTCCTCCATCATCGTCTCCGTCGTGTCAGGTGTCAGGTCGTGTCCCCTGCCTCCATGGTATGGTATCCACCTCGTGTCTCGGCGGGTTTTTGCTCTTTCTTTCTCTTGTTCCGACGTCCACGCTGGCCCACGGACAGACGACACTAAGTAGTGTATTTATCATCGCACTTTTTATCGCTGAGAATGCAGAGAGGAGAGAGAACGGTTTCGGCGATCGGCGGTCCATCCATACCATGATGTGTTGTGTTGTTTCCGTTTTTTCATACTAGATCAACGAAAGCGGACAACGAACACACCTTCTACCATACTCTATTATCAAACATCGATTGTTGTCGAAAGAAGACGCCTAAAGAAGAGTGTCATGAACGACAACCAAAATTATTTCGTCACCCGATCGACGTCACGGGTATTGTCCGAACCGGGTGGCAAATCGTCGACGTCATTCCTCTTCGGCGGATCGAAGTCAGCGAACGTCGTCGTTCCAGTCGTCAACGACGACGGGACGTCGAGGACCGTCGTTTATCCCCCATCCGACGCGGGGGAGAAGGATGCGAACGCCGTGGCGGTCGTTATCGATTCCTACGACGAATCGAAGACGGCGATCGATTCGTCATCCCCCCAGAATGAACAGCGACGATGCGACCATGTCGTCGGGGGCGTTGATGCCGATTCGGCATCACTAGACGGGAAGGAGGAGAACGGGGATGGGAAGGAGGAAACGGGAGATACGAGGGAGGGAGGAGGGGAGGAGGAGGAGGAGGAGGAGACGGCCATATCCGCCGCCGCTCGTATCAAGAGGAAGAACGAGGCAACGTCATTTTCGCTCTTCGGGGGGGGAGGAGGAGGCGGATTGGGGGGGGGGAGAAGTGGCGCATCGATCGTATCCAGCAATGCGTACGCATCGTCGAGCACCACCAACAGTTACAACGTCCTGACGGATCGTTCGACGAGTAGGGTGGTGAGACTTTTTTTCGTCGTTTCGTTTTTCGTGTCGTTCATTCTCGCGTGCGGTGCGTCATGTGGGAATGGGGGGTGGCGCTCAGGGGATGGCTTTGCGTTTTTTCTTTCAAGCTCTCTACCCACATAACAATATGCCCATCGCATTTTCTCACCCTCCCTCGTTCGCGCTGACTGTTTCCCATCGGATCGTAAAACAGCTGAGGCCACCAGGAGGACAGAGCTCTTTCAAGCTCGGTTAGTGTTTTCGTTCGTGATCGACGACTTCGATTCGGGGGTGGTGTGGGGGAGGGGGTTAAATATTGGGGGTCGCGTCGAGGGGGAATGCTTTATCATATTTTATATTTCAGCGATGCGCTTGTCGATTTCTTCATTCTTCGGAGATAACGAGATACATGCATATACAAACGAAAAGTTATCGTGTCCTTCCTGTAGGGATCTGTTACGAGCCCGCTTTGTCCGACCGATTCGGTTGAGGAGAGGTAGGGTTACATCGATAATATATAATCTATACACAAGGATTTATTTCACAATATCGGGGAGAGTTGGCTTCTTAATAGCTAGATTTCATGACTCGACTGCCCTTGAGAGGGAAGTCTCACCCTTGATATTCTTGACGAACCAGACGAGGAGCCAACCGCGGCCCCGATTTTCTCATCCCAAGGGTTTGACCGATGCATCGTCATCATCGTCAACCCCGGTCTATCGCCACGCAGATTATTGCGATCCATCCATTCGCTTCCCTCACCGGGTAGGTATCTAGCATTCAGCCCTAATTTGTAGGATCATCATCCTCGGGTCATATATTATTTGCAGACAACCGAGCGTCCCTAATATCCCTAAAAGTCTGGCTCGCCTTTATCCTCGGAGCATCACCGACGACACGGTACCACTTTCCACCCGGTCCTATATCCAAGAAACGATGACGACCGTTCATTGTGACAGCATCCATCAACTCTACCGCTACTATTTTCTTCTGTTCTTTCGAGCAACTGTCGTACCGCTCAAATAGCTTTTCCGCCTCTTGGCGTAAACGAATGTTACCAAGATGCTGTTTGATTTTTTCTCCTTTCCCGAAGAGCACATCGTCATCGTCATACGATTTAATGGGGCGAGACAGATCAATCATGCGTCTACGATTGAGAGGATTTGGCTGGTAATATGCAGGCTCATCGATGAGTGTAGTTTCATCTAAAAATTCAGAGCTCCGGTGGTCGAAAGTATTTTCATTCTTGTATTCTTCGCTTGCTACACTGATAGGATCAATGTCCTGCCGTCCCACTGCCACTGATGTCGGTGAAGCTGGTCCACTCACCTCCAACCTGGCTTGGTTTGTATTTTTCGGGGGCCTGAAGGCCTGGCTCGCCTTTTTCCTTGGATCGCGTACCCTGTACCATTTTCCCCCTTCCTCTCCTAAGAAATTATGCCCCTTGCTTGTGACGCTTTGCATTAACTCAATAGACATACAATACTTTTCTTTCATTGAGGATTCTTTGTATTTTGGCAGTAGTTCGCGCGCCTTCTTGCGAAATTCTATGTTTCCGGGGTGCCTGTTGGTATGCTCCCCTCGGCCATGTAGGACATCATGTTCGGTGGGCTTCATCTCTTCAGAATAATCTAGTTCTGTTGTGAGCCTGGATTTCTTCTGGGGGGGCTCATTGGCATAGGATTCCAAGTCGGAATCCTCTTGCATAACCGGTACCCGGCTGGGCGGCGGCGCGTTGGATATCTTCTGGGGTGGCTCGCCGCCAATAGTTTCTCGGCCAGGAAGGAACGAGGCATCGCTGGATATCGATTCCAAGTCAGAGGGGTATTCGTATCCATCTTCGTCTTCGTCATACCCCGCGAAATCGAGACCCTCATGGTTATTCGCGAAATCCTGGGCGATGAGTGATTCAGTTTTGGGGGGCTCAATGTCATTGGATTCCAAGTCGGACCAGACGGAGAGGTCCCCTCCTTCCAAAGGTTGCTCGAGATTGCCCCGTGTAAGACAGCGGGGTGGTGACGCGCACCACGCTAGTAGTTCAGTCTCGAGGGCATCATCGGCCATCGATTCCAAGTCGGGAATGTCATTGAGTGATTCCCAACTCACCCGCTGCCTATCATGCTGCTTAACGTGAGTCTTCGAGTAGGAAACCGCCACGCGGCACTTCTTGGCGGTCATTTCCTTGTGTGGATCCTCCAAGGAGGTGTTGTCATCATGCTCTTCCCCCCCCGTTGGAGGGTGGAGACCAGGTTCGGAGTTGCGAGCGTCGCCCGTGAACTCCTCCAGATCGAGGGCCTCTTCGAGGGGGGGCGATGTCAAGCTCCTCACTTGGGAATTCAACACCTCTGCATTCATTGTGTACATTTTGATGTTATCGAGGAGACACTTCATGGAATTGCTAGTACTGGCAGATTCGCAACCGCCACGCTTCTCTAGCTGCTCCACAAAACTCTTGATGTTCGACACCGCCTCGAGGTACTTGGCGGCAGCTTGTTGTAGTGATGGGACGTCACAGCCTCGCGAATTCTTCTCTAAGATGCGGGCCTCATCGATGAGGACGAGCGCCATCTCGATGCGATCATGGGATGGCTTAATGGAATACGCCGTCTGCGAGTCGTTTTCAACACGAAGCGATTCCGTCCTCTTTTCCTTGACGTCCTTAAGCATCCTCCTCCCATCGACTGCATCCAACGTACCATCATGCTCGATTTGTCGCATCTGTGCCCTCTTGGCGTGAGCAGCTTCGTCCCCGATAGGCGCGGTAGGCGCGGTAGGCGCGGTAAAGTCGCCGTCCCACGCATCGCAGATGTCGGGCGAATCGCGATGGGACGTGGCGTCGGTCCCCCCCGTTCCCTTGTCAGCTCGACGGCGACGACGGCGGCAGATGAGCAGCGAGGGCGCGACGATGGCGGCCGCGACGCCCACGACGACGCGCCCGACGGCGGAGACGATCCCCCTCCCCGGATATTTCATTTTTTATGAGTTTTAGAGCCCCCATCGTGTATGCTTGATTCGTGCACATAATACATACTATCTTATCTTAATTACTTTCTGGGGCGCCCTCCCCGCTCGCCCCCCCAGAACGATGGTCGACGTAAAAAAATCTTCTGTGAATGTACCTCACAAATATATATTATGGTGTTGTTATCGTCGCGAACGACGAGGAGAGGAGGACGGGACGACGACAACATGGGCAACCGATCGCCCATCAATCACAATCGCAATCATCGCTCGGAAATTGGTCTGATATTGGCAGGTCGTCGTCACAATCCTCTTCGTCATCATTCCCATCCATCATTCGTCGGCACCTCCACGACGTTCGCCCTCTCGTCCCTATTGCTCGCATCGTCCTCCCACTGGGGGAGGGGGGGAGGGGGAGCGCACTCGATATTGCATGGAACCAATGCCGCATTCGCGTCGTCGTCATCCCTCGGATGGGGAGGCAGGGGCGTCATCGTCATGCCCCCCCCAACGACGATGGATCGCTCCTCCTCCTCCTCGTTGCTCTCGCCCATCAGTCGTTGTGGTCATCTCGATATTGCCGCCCCAGAAGGACGACGAAGGCACGACCATTCCCGCCGCCCGACGGCGCTCGGTCCATTATTCGTCGCCGGGGGAGGAACAGGAGGCGATGAAATCGCCCCGTCCTCCTCATCACCATCCTTATCATCGTCTTCGTCATCCTCCTCCTCATCTACATACCCCTCCTCGGGAATTCCCGCCCAGGGAGCAATATCGTCGTTCGAGCGTCAAATACGCAAGGTGACGGTCGTGGGCGGCACGCACGGTAACGAGTATACCGGAATATGGTGCATCAAGGCCATCGAGAGACAGAGGGAGACGATGTCTCCCCCAACGTCATCGCCCTCCGACGATCGCGACGACGTCGTCTCCGACGACGCGCCGCCCCGTCGATTACGACGTCCGATGAACGTATTCGAGGAATACCCCAGTCTCGAAATTGACACGCTATTGGGAAATCCGGTGGCATACATGCGCAACAGGCGTTTCGTCGACGTGGATCTGAATCGCGAATTCTCCATCGAAAAATTACGCAAGGTCCCCGACGACAAGGGATACATCAATTTGCGCAAGGGCGGGAGGTCGTCGGTGCATGGCGGCNTTTGTGGTTGTGGGGGGGGGGGGGGGGGGGTTGGGGGGGGGAGGTGGAATGGACGATTGCTGCGACGTTCGTACCGATTTCTGCAGCGACGAGATACGCTCGTCGTTGCCCCACGAGGCGATACGCGCGAGGGAGATCGAGGGATTACTCGGACCGAAATTCCTCGATGTCGGACAACGCGGCAGCATCGACGACGACGTCGTCGTCGTCGATGCGAACGTCGACGTGGTGATCGACCTACATACCACCACGTCCAACATGGGCATATCGCTGATAATACCCGAGGGGGACGAGCTAATGTCGGCCGCGGCCGCGTACGTGCTGCACGAGTGCAAACGAGCGTACGGTATCGGTACGGGCAACGACGACGACGTCGTCGTGCAGTGCCTCATGCACGCATTGCCGAGACGGCAGGATCGGATGAACCTGTCGTCGTGCGGTCGACACGGCTTCACGATAGAGGTCGGTCCGACGCCCCAGGGGGTGTTACGTCACGATTGCGTCGAGAAGACGCAGGTGGCATTGAACGCCCTCCTCGAATTCTTCCATCTGCGCAACCTCGAGCTCGAGGAGGAGGAACGTCGTCGTTCATTCAGCGGTGCGAATACGGGAGACGACGGCGTCCCCCCGTCCTCGCCCCCCCCCGTCCCTTTCCTCCCCCGAACCAGAATTCTCGATAGGTTGGAGGAGATATATCCGGGGGGGATCGTACCGTGTTATCGATCCGCCCCCGCCACCCGTCCGGGGGAGCTATCCGGCAAGATAAGCTGGCCGAACGATCCTACGAATCCGAATTTCCCCGCGTTGATGGTTCACGATTCGATACAGGATCGCGACTTCGGCATACTGCGTACCGGCGATCCGCTATTCGTGGATTTGGACGGCAACGTCGTACCGTACGACGGAAGTCACGGCGACGAGGTGTATGTTATATTCGTCAACGAGGGGGGATATTATTACGCTAGCAGCGGCACCGGCGTGGGCGTGGCCGTTCGTAGTCAGTTCGATTTGCGGACCGGTGAGTGTGTAGTTATTTCGCTGCCGTATGGAAGGGGAGGGGGGATCGAGTGGTCATCATTTGCGACGAACAAACCCCCGGACGAATCACTAACGGTCTTGGGAACGTTCGTTTCGATTTCAGGTTGGTTCGTCTTCGAGAGCGATGACGAAGATGGTGCGAGCGAAGAGGTCCTCGTGGAAGAAAGCGATTCTTACGAGTAATGGCATCCCATTGTAATGACAACAACATGATCACACCAGAAATATTACATAATGGCTGTCACTGAGCGCGCGATGAACAAATTAAATATTGCTCTTGGTCGGGGAGGTTGTTGATGGAATGTATTTTATTGTCTCTTACAATATGTGATATTACATTTACATCAGTATAGTGGGATGCGTTCTATGAACCCTGGAAGGTAGGTCATCGCATGTCAACAGTACTGTTACAGGCAGCAAACCTTAACTGCCTCGATCGTGGGTAACGAATGAATGGGACTATGTTTGGGATTCAAGAAGTGAACGTTTCAAGAAAATAGTGGGTAATCTAAAAAGTTTCTCTTTCATGCTCAAAATATGTGGCTCTCGAAATGAGGCGGATGGACTTCTGTCCCCTCTCACGTCAATCGATACAGTTATCTTAATCACCCATCAAAGGTTTCATACTCAAAATATGTGGCTCTGGAAATGAGGCGGATGGACTTCTGTCCCCTCTCACGTCTGTCGATACAGATATCTTAATCACCCATCAAAGGTTTCATACTCAAAATATGTGGCTCTCGAAATGAGGCGGATGGACTCCTGTCCCCTCTCACGCCAGTCGATACAGATATCTTAATCAACCATCAAAGGCATCTGAGATAAGCAAAACAAATAGCTCCTTTATTTTATTAAATTTCTTGAACCTCTTTCAAAAACATTAAGAACACATAAGTATGACGGTCCTTATCGTTCACTCTTTGCTTCCAGTAACATGCTTCGTCGCCTTGCCGATAGAAACCTTTTGCATCCTTGACGCAAAACGCAATGCACCTAACGTATCCTCTATATTTGATTCGTCAGAGCTCACACAGCACAGTAACAAAACTTTGGTATCCGCTTCGAGACTATCACGGAGCAAATGTGTGAGGGTTGAGTTCCTATACGGCACAGAACGATCGAATTGACACCTGGCGTTGATGACTTCGTTAAATGCAACGATGGACTTATTTGTGAATTGGGTGTCATCCTCTTCAGTGCAAGAATTGACGTCGGAGTTTTCTTTCACTTTGTTAACGCCATGAGCAATGTCCGATGCGGCCATGTCAACAAATTGAAGTCTTCCCTCGGTACCTACTCCTGTAGCAATATTCACTGAGGTGATACGTACGGTCGTGATGACATTGGTTTTTCGACCATGTTTCTCCCAATCAGAACCCTGTCGTCGTAACTGTTCTGCACGGCTGGCTATTGATTCCTGCCATATTTTCAGGACATCCTCGAACGATTTGATCGGGATTGAGACTAACCCCTGAACAACCGTATTGCCGTCGATGTTGGTACGTATTTCAAGCTTTCCTTTCGGCCAAGCTTCGGTACCACTCTCCCGCCGCTTGTCTCGACGATCTCGTGTCTCGCACATGATGGCCTTCCCACCCTGTTCCGCAGAGGGCGTCCCTGCGACAAGATCAAACAACTTTTCATTATGAACTTCTACTATGGTCATTGAAAACGAATCCTTGTATCGATCCGTTCTATGGCCAGCGATAGTGAACAGCTGCAGGATTGCTTGGAGCTGCACACCGTACGACTTCAACAATGGAAGATCGTTTCCATCCTCATTCATTATCAGATCCCCTAAAAGAGTGTGCGTCTTGCCGCTACCACCCTGGCCAAATGCAAGAAGAGTCACATTGAAACCATCCAACGAACTAATCAATGGCTCCTCCAATTCGGAGAACACTTCGTACTGCGATGCTCCTGGGGGAAATACGCGATCGTATTTGAAACTGATGGGCGATGAATCCTCATTCAAGACAAGTATGTCATGAGTAGGGATTTTCAATATCGGCTTAGAAGGACCACTGCTGGGAACCTGTACGCTTGGTTTCGGTCGGCAGTATACCCTCACAGTGCCACGTATGTCTTGTAGCGCATTGAGCAACTTGAGGCGCATGGCCGATTCCGCTGCGAATTTTTCACGCAGTGTGTCCGTCTCAGCGGTGGCTGCCGTGATTGCCCGAGAGGCTTGTTTTGACCAATTCTCTGATTGTCGGCGAAGCAATGAAATTTCGTCGGTGGAAGTATGACGTACGAACTCAAACTGCTTCCGTAGCGACATCAGCTCTTGTCGGAGCGAATCAAACCGCTCCTTCATCGCCGGGTTCAATAGCAGTGTATCCTCTAACAATGGGCTAGAAATCACGGATCCATCAGCGGATTCCTTGGGTCGTTGAGGACTTCCGCTGTGCAGTCGTCGAAAGTTGGGAACAATGCGATATGGACCCTTAGATTTTCCTTTGCTGTAATGATGTTAGGGGAAAACGAAAAAAACAGCATCATTAAATATGTTGATCATATCAACTTTACAAGAAGTAATTCCAAGAGAGAAACTCACCCCTCGATCTCTGACTCTCTCCTCGCCACTGCAACCTTCTCATCGAAATCATTCTTGATCTGCTCTATCTCCACCTCCAACGCCGTCTTACGTTCTAGTATCATGGCGATTTCTCCCCTCTGCTTCATTTCGGCCTCCTGAAACTCCTTCTTCAAGCTCGCGAACATCCTCGCCGCCTTGCGCTTCTCGGAGGCGAGCTCCTCCATAATCACCGCCTGTCTGACCTCCGCGGCCGCACTTCGCGTCTTGAGGCTGCCCGCTTCCTCCTCGGCGGCCTGGGCCTGCCTCCTCCAGAACGTCGTCGACTTACGTTCCGAGTTTAGCCGATCCTCCGCTATGCGTGCTCGCGCGATGGCCTCCGCGCTCCGCCTCTGCGCCTGCGCCGCCGCCTCGGCGGCCTTGTGCGTGACGGTCGAATTCCAGTCGGAGCTCGTGCAATTCTCAGCGCTCTGGATGGCCTGTTCGGCCACCTTCACGGCTCTTGCCGCCTCGGCACGGGAGGCGTCAAGCTCTTCTCGAAGTTCGATTATCGCCTGATGGAGCTCCTCAACGATTTCTTGATCGACACCCCCCGTTAGTGATGAGACATGGGAGTGATTATCTGTATCATCCAGTATCTGATTGTTCATGGCATCGCTAGCGGCGGCCGTAGACCTCTGGGTTGCGCTAATGGTAGTGGCATCCTGGGGCATGCTCATCCGCGGCTCGAGCATTGACTCCCTCTCCTGACCACCGTCCAGAGATATCCTCTTCCTAGCCGATTCGGACATGGTCTCGATTGTGTGTTTCGTCATCACGGTATCCCCCGCGCGCGACGATACGCTATGCGATATAACGGCCGATGAGGCCGCAACAGCAGGGGATAATGCGACTCGCGATGTCCCTGTCGTGCCCCTGCTGCCGATGGTCTCTTTCTTCCCGTCCCAGAACCCTGGGTCGAACGCCAGCTCATTATCGATATTCTCGGCGTTGTCGGAATTGGGAGACATTTTAGGAAGTAAGCTGTCTGACGTATTCGTCATTGACCGATCGCGCATTGCGAGTACAGACGATGAGTCGGACTGTGAAGGCATGGCGGTGACCCCGGGTTCAGATTGAGCTGCCGACGGCGGGGCCGTTTTCTTTCGTTGGCGCGTTAGCGACGGCGTTCGAATCTTCTTCTTAGCTAAGGCTGGTAACGTAGGGTTAAAAGTTCACGATACGTGTGTGGATGTGCAATCAAAAACGAGTGAATATTATGAAAGAGTGAGAAGAAGGCGAAGAATCTATCTGTCTCAAAAACATTAGAAATTACGATGGAACAACATCGTGCAATACATAGTCTTACCAGCGGTGCCAACACTTGCCATGCTCCGTCCTGCCCTACTGACGCCGCCGCCACCCCCACCACCGATACCGCCCATGACGACCACGTCCTTCTCGTCCAATAGCGGTACGCCCAAGAACCTCGCGAACGCGCTCGCGAACTTATCCCTATCAAGCATCGTCGGCGCCTCGATGTCGAGGCTTTCGTTACCCCTCACGTTCGTCATGATGCTAAGCAGTCTCGATCCCGGACTCGAATTTCTCATCGTCCTTTCGGTCGTCTTGCCCTTGCGAACGCACGTGAACTTATCGAGGGACAATACTACCGCGTTCTTCTTCCCCCACGTTAGGGCTCGGTGCGACCTCCCCCCATCGGAGAGCATGTCGATCATCATCCCGGACGCGGCGTCGTCGTGCAATAGCAGGTTATTCGACGAGTCGTCGATGCAATCGTCGTCGTCCTTGGCGACGACGTTACCTACCGAACTGAGCAACGACTCCGCGCCGACGTTGTTGGCGCTCACGCCCCCGCCGATGGCCGACGACGATACGCGTCCGTCGTGGGACGCCGAGGCTCCGTTTTTACTCGCGGCGCTGACGCCGCCGCCACCACCACCCGGCTTGTTGAGGAGACGGCCGTTGCGCAGTATGACGCCAGATCCGGCGCCAAGTCCGGACCTCATCTTCTCGATGAAACGACGGCTCCCGGTCGATGACCTCGACGTCACGGACATGGAATCGGAGGGTATCCTACTCGAGGTGGCGGTCGCCGAGAGGGATGGCGGGACGCCTACGATGCCGCCGTGGGGCATATGCTCGAGGTAGGGCGGGATCCCCGATCTCGATCCGTTGGCGATGCCCCCCCCTCCCCTCCCCACGCCCCCCGCCGCCGACGCCGTGCCCAACGTGACGCCCCCTCCCCGATGGACGGCCGACGATGCGGCGGCAATCTCGTTCTCGTCGAGGTAATAATCCGAGCTGCTCGGCGGCCTTATGGGGACGCACTTGACGTACCGCAACTGCGCCTTCCCCGAGTGCGATATCTTACGTATCGCCACCCCGAGCTCGTCGTGCGACAGTCGCTGCTCGAACATGTGCTGCTCGTCGTCGTCCAGTGCGGCGTCATCGTTGGCGTTGGCACCGTGTCGGCCGTTGTTGGAGGACGAGACCGCGACGCCGCCCCCCCCGACGACGACCGAGGGCACCCCCCCGATCATCCCCCCCCCGATCATCGACGACGGTCCACCGACGGACGAAGCGGTGCCGGGACGATGATGGCTGTACGTCCCCGTCCCCACTCCGCCGCCCCCGCCACCGACGATCGGATTCGTCCGCGATTGATGGGGGGCGTGGAGGGATCGGGACGTCCATCCCGAGGCCGCCGCGGGTGTCGGTTCGCTCCTGGCGCCGATGCTGCCCCCTCCTCCCCCGTGACCTCCGCCGATGCTCCCGCCGCCACCGCCGGAGCGATGAAGGGGGGTACCACTACCCCCCTTCGTTCTCCTCTTCGGGCTACCGCCACCCCCGCCCCCTCTCCCCGGGGTGGGCGGTTGGGGCGTCATCCCGCCGATGTCGTGAGCGTGCGCCGTGTCCCTCGGATTCTTGGGTATCTTCTTGCTGCTGCTCCCCTCGTTCATCCCCCCCCCTCCGGACAATGATCCTCCCATTCCCCCCCCCCCCTCTTCGGACGTCGACGTCGTCAATAGGATGCCCTCCCTCCCCCCCACGCCTCCTCCGCTCACCGCCACGACGGCGTACGCGGCGGTGGTTGATGATGCCGCCAACGACGACGCGTTGGCCGTACCCTTGCGATCGAGGTCGGCGGAACCGTCCGCGGACCGTCCCTCGGGGGAGGAACTCGGTCGTGCGCCGTTCGCATTATGGGAGAGGAGAGCGAAGTTGTTTTCGATGTCGTCGTCGTCCAACGCCAGGGGGGGAGGGGCCGACGCGTGGTGCTTGGGGGGACCGGGGGCGTAACTGCCTCCTTCCTCGCCTACGCCGCCGCCTCCACCGACGCCGGCGTTCATGATCATGGGACTACAGTGATGTTGATGGACGTTCGAGTGGCGGGGGGATGCCACCATCGTCCGCTCTATGCGATGGGGAATGGATCCGTTCTTTATTGGCGCACGTGCTTGTCGCTGGTGCCGTCCTTTGAATGCCTACCAAAATGGATTTTCAAGTGATCACAGCGTTCCATTCCCCATTTCCCAGCTGTGATCACGGCAACTCCTAATAGTGGGAGTCTCCGTTTTCCCCCCTTCTCGATTTGTCGTCGCCGCTGGTCTGAGGATGTTAATGGATTGTGAGGGGTGTGTTACTATTTATGAATATTTACACGAAAAGATCGCCGTTTCCGAGAACGAGGCGCAAATCCTGCATGATTTTATTTTTTGGCGGTGGTCGAGAAGAGAGATGAATACGAATTCCCCCGCGGACGAGAAAGCGTCCGTCCATTCGCCTTCGTTTTATCGAGTGGTCGGTCCCGTACGATATATGCCATGCCATCCAAAAATCCTTTTTGTTGTGTTTGCTGCTCTCGTTGCCCTCGTCGCGTTGCTCTCGCTGCCGAGGGCGACAACGCTGAGAGCGATGAGGTCAATGAGGGAGAAGGCACTAACCTCCTCGTTGCTGCCTCACCATAGCCCCCGCTATTTTGCCGCCGCTACATCATAGTTGATTGTTGTGTTCGTCGTCTCCATCGTCTTCGTCACCGCCACCATCCAGCCTACTAAAGCGATACGACAGGCCTTGAGGATATCATCCACAGCAGTAGTGGGCATCGTAGTGCTGATGGAGGAGCAATGGAGGGGGGGCAGCTAAATTTTTGATGCAAGTGATGGAGGGGATGCTCAATTATGATGCAAGCGAACGGAGGGGCAGTTCAATTTTGTATATGCCCATTCGATTGTTTTGTTGGTTTTCGTCTGTTTTCATGGGGTTGGTTTTGTCGCTGTGTATAGGTCCCAAATCAAACCTACACCGCAACTTCAAAACCAACCTCAAAACGGATGACGTTAAGATGAAAAAGAGGCTATGAGCCCTTGGTTTTGGTGTGTCACATTGTTTTTTTCTGCCAATGGAGGGTGCCTAATAGATTGAATGGCCTATGTCAGGGATTCAATATTCGGCTGTCTACAAGATGGCCAAGAAACATCAGCCAGAGCGGGGCACGTACTGGGCCTGGGCCTATCCCATCTCCAAGGATGTCCTCGAAGAGTGTGGTCTACGCACCATTGAGGAATACATCCACAAGCGACGGGATACTATAGCGATTATGTGGCGACACGGCCTATACTAGAGACGTGCTGACAGGACGAATGACAGAGGGGATCAATGCCAAAAAGACAATGGTGGTGGGAACAGCAGATGACGTTTGGCGATGACGATGCAACTGGATTGGAAGAGCATGATGACGTCTCAGCTGGTTTCTTTGTGGACTGAGGATGGGCAAGTGACTGCATGCCCGGTGAATTCAAACCACTTGGGCTGCCCACTGTGGCATGTGGAAATCGGATTAAACTGCCAAGTGGAAGGTGGAATCTGGTAGGTAGGCTGACAAAGGAGTTCAAGGATGTGCTCTTTAGTTAGTCTTTTAATCTTAGTAAGTAAGTGCTAAGGCGGGAGGGGCACGTGGTGAGTCTCGATAGACTCGGATAGCCAAACGACCCCCCCTAGCTGAAAGCCAAGTCAACACACACATCGTCATATATACAATGTAATTTTATATTTTTTTGTGTGTATAATATATTATCTGCGCCAATTTGATCAAGCAGCTCTCTGTCACAGAACACATTTATCATAGCAATAATAATATGTGTCAAAAATTTGTATTTCATCATTTTTACTCTTACTCCCATACTTAGATGGTTCACCAATCATGAATGTGAATGCAGTTGCATTATTGCAAAACCCCGGTGGAAGCAAACTCACCCTCCTCTTGAACATCACTATTTACATCGGTCGTCTGTGTTGTTGCGAAGAAGTAGAAGTCGGTGAATCTCGGTGAGATCGGTGATACGACAATGATTTCATCGTCTTCATCCCCCTCTTCTTGGTCCTCGGTACTTCTCGTGGCGCTCCGTGAAGGAGGCGTGAGCTTGCTCTGTTGCATCAAATCGGCATGAAAACTCATCCTATCAGGGGTGTCATCGTCTTGTTGCTTTTGTCTAGACGCGGATCGGATGAAATGATTCAGGATGCCTAAAACGATAATAGCGGCTACCAATATCCACGATGCACTCTCGACGGTTGCATCCACTCGGAAGCATTGTGCGTCCTCATTATCGAGGATGCCAAAATAGGATAGGGACGTGAACGTTTCCCGCAACGGGCCGCAGTAGGCGTTCAGCAAAAAATCGGACACATCGCCAATCTGCCAGGCTGTAATGACGATGGATAGCACATAAACATCCATGTATTGCCACGATGAGAGAATTTCGTTGGCAACCTTGTTTCTCAGGCGCTGCTTTGCAGTCATCGGCGCAAACCATTCAACTAGCAAAGAAGCGGCCTGTACCAAAGGAACGATGAATACAGTGCTCACGAGCAGCGAGGCTAGTGTGCCCAATCCACCAAGATCCGAGGCTGTGTTGAGATATCGACCCTGATCCATCATGGTATTGGCCAAATCAAATGCACTATAATATACTTTCGCTTCGTCGCCTTCGTTTCCACTTTCTATCGCGAGGCCGACAAGTCCAAAGATTTCAATGGAGAAGGAAGGAAGTGAGCAGCCACATACAATGAGAACGCCGAGCAAGAGGAACGCCCCCATCAACGTCGAGTCTACACCCGCACGTGCAGTCGCAAATTTGTGAGAAGCCTCGTAGTCTAATATAAAGCTGTGCGAACCAAGCTTTTCTGGTACATCTCCATCAATCGATGTAGAATTCGATTGCAATTCGATTTCACGAGTTTTGGTCACAGCCAACACCGACTTTCGATGATAGTGAATTATAAGGTGGCTTGATACTTGCGACATCAGCTGAGCAAGCATATTCGCGTAAAGTCCCCAAAGAGGCACGACCATCAGATTAATCGAATACAGACCTTGAGGAAGGAATCGAAGGTTTGAAGGACTGTTCACGGATACTTGGAACGACGCCAATGTCATAAATAAAACGAAGACATCTATAATACTCCATTTTCCAAAAATGTCGAGCCATTGCAGTATCGAACCTCTGCGCTTAGGGGAGACCCACCCCGGAGGAGAAAACCACAGAAAGAGGGTGACAAGCAGCTTCGAGTACGGCCATACGCCAGAGACGAGAGCTAACATTATGGCGAGCCCGTAAGCCTTGGCTTCCCACATTTCTAGCACTGACAAAATATGATGTCAGAAGTTGCCATGGCGGAAAACGAAATAAGATACGATACACCAAAAATCACTCACTAGAGTTGGCCATCGAGAATTCATAAAATCCGATAACGTAAAAATCCTGCTCGCCAATATTTCCTGATATGTTTACGGTTCCGCCAAGACTCAGATGCCCAGACAAAAATAAGGCACAATTTCCCAAGATAATGAAAGGGATGAAGTATCTCACGAGGAGCGGTGTTTCCCTGCTCATGAAAAGAGATTTCACACGCTGTTTCAGATCTCTTTCCAATTCTTTGTCCTCCCGTTCTAACCTCGCGAGTTCTATGATTTGTTCTTGTTTCAGCGTCCTAATCCAACGGCTATGACGCCGCCTCGTCAGACACCGCGCGACGAAGGCAACGACAGTAGTGGACACTGCGACGAAAGCGAGCACGCCAATGGCGGCGAATAGGAATCCATAAGACTGAGAATCGGTGTCCGCCACGGGCATGCTGTGATGTACCAATCCTGGAAAGTTCTGCTGGAACGATGGACTGTGAGGACAGTGATACGTCGCATCGTTCAAAATGATGTCAATTTGGTTCTGGATATAATCGCCCCGCAGGAGATTTGAGCCGTACTCAAGGACCTTGTTGATCGACGCGGTGGCATCGACAATTCCTTCCTCCGTACGCGTCAAACGTTCCATTTCCATTATAGCTTCGTCCGTGCAACGGATGCATTTTACATCGACTTGGGCCTCCTCCACAAGGATCGCGAGCTCTCGTAGTACCAAACCGGAATCTTGCTCTCCCACCCTAATTCCGAATTCGTCTAAAACTGGCGTCACGATCGTTGACATCCAGCAATTCAGATTCGTCGCATCCTTGAGTGGAAAATTCATGAGAGACAATTCTTGCATCTGAGCGAGGACACGGAGTACTACGTCAAGATCAACTAGGGTTAACCCGAGCTCGATCTCGTTATCAAATTCAAGCTCGTCCACCTTGCCCTTGACCAGGAGCGTGAGTGACAGGCGGAAGGGGTCCGCGAGAGATGCCTCGCTATCGAGGACGCTTGGCTCCCCCATAACCGGCACGGCCAACTTCAGCACGCCAAGAGAATCTAGGTTGGATAGCGTCATATTCGAAATGACAATCTCAACGACCACATTCAGTAGTCCAGTCATGGTTGTGTCAAACGTTCTCTCGAAGAGATCTCCCCAAATGACGATATTCCCCTCCTCATTCGAAATGACGCCAGGCAGCATCGCGATCAATTCACTCAACGTCGACAGCCCATCTTCGTCGTCTGTTAGGAACCTATTGAGGTAGTCGTACATATAACGGATCAGACTGCCGTATGGTGTGCCACCCCGTCCCGAGAGTTTGATGGAATCCTTCTCAGAGAGAAATAGGTCGCGATAATCTACAAGGCCGGTCAAGGAGGCGTCAGGATTGGGACACACATCGTCGTCAATTCGATCGTTTATGTAATTGGTCGCCGCGTCCTTAACAGACGACGAGAGAAAAGTTGGCAGGGCATCAGTGAGGAACTGGCCGTACATCACAAACAAAGCATCGGCCATGGCCTTAATGAGATATCCCGTACCCCCGCTGGCATCGTCGAGGCCATACAAGATCGGCACCTTCACTTCTTTTGCGGTTACGACGAGCTCGGTGATACTGGCATTATCGACGATCGTCAGCAAGCAGGACAGTATGTTCTCAACGTCCACGACCGATCCGAGCAAAATTTTGCCAAGAGTTCCATTGATGTTGTTAGCGCCGATGAAGAGGGAAAGGTCGACGAAGACGTCCTGCATCGCGACTTCGATCGTGAAGGTTTCTCGTATCACTGGCGAATCGCCAATGGCCGGTCGGATATTTGCCGAGACGTCGAATGCGAACGATAGGCTATCGAACGAAAATGTGTTCCGAAGCGTGTATTTACCGATGGGATCGAGGACCTTAGTGCCGTCTAATTTCAGGGAAGCCAATCCCCCCACCGATGCGTTCGTCATGAACAGCTCGGTCCTCGTGAACATGTCTTCGAATTCGAGTAACGACGACGTAGATGATGAGTTGTAACCGGATATCATGGACGGGTCGACAACGAGCAGTCCGTCCTCGTTCAGGATTCCGTTCCCCTGAAGGAAGGAGACGATCGCGCCGGACGCGTCCTCTCCGTTATCTCCCCCCATAAACTTTCGCGCCAGCATGTCCAACGATTCCAGCCCCGTCAATCGGCTTACGAAAAGTTGCAATTCGACGAAGTCGATCCACAGCGGATAACCTCCCTCATCAATTGGGACGTTCGCGTCCTCCTCGGCGATAAGAGGATTTGCATTGTCCAAGGAAGGACCGTCGTCGCTCCCGATCGAGAACATATCGTGTATCCTGTCGGATGTTGCGTTTATCAACCCGTCCAACTCCTCAACGAGCATTCCCATCATCTCCCCGCATACTCGGGCGTTCAATCCCCCCCCGATGGCATCCCGGAACGCATCCACAAACATCGCGACGTCGATTATGTTCTCGACTATGTCCAAATTGCCGTCCCCCTCGAAGCTCGGGTCCACGATGTGCAGGAGCGATTCGCACCCCGACAATGCCGCGTCGTTCGGGGGAGACGTCGCGTAGTCGACGGAGACGAAATCGATCTGTGCCGACACGTTGCTATCCGAACCAGTCATGGCATGACCCGTCCCTCCTCCCGACACGTCGATGAGGGAGTCGTACAGGTAATCCCACCGGAAGCCGCACGACACGTCCACCCCCTCGACGCGAGCCGACAGACGACGGGTCGTGCTGGAGTTCGACGGGAACGACTCCAGGTTGAGAATGACGTCCGATACGGTCAGGTCGCGACATACTATGTCAGTGAGGCGTATGTCGATGCCGGATACGTCGACGCTCGCGTCCGGCAGTGCGACGTCGGCGATCGATAGCAGCTCGTTGAGGGACGAGAATTCGTCGACGTCGTCCTCTCGGAGACGACGGTGATTACTAGGAGGACGACGACGGCTCGGGGACGACGAGTACGACGAATACGAATTGGATGAAACGGCCGAGGAGAAGCGGAATGCCCCCGACAGGATCAGAAGGCGGAAGATCGTAACCGCCCCGAGGAATGCCGATGTAATTGCCACCCCGCGCGTTGTTTGTTGTTTCTCGCAAGACATGGTGATGGATGGTTGATAGAGGGAGCTATATTGATTGTATCGCGGTGGAGTTATTCCATCCTATTTTTTTCTCTTTAATGATCGCATTATGAGATCGGCCCGTCGGTATCGTAGCGCCGAGCTGTTCGTGTGTCGTGTCTGAAGTCATGGGTCATTGTTGGGATGGATGTATGGGCGAGAGTCGTGCTGCCCCGTATTTTAGAGCCCCCCCCTTTTCTCTATGTAAAACAAATTGGCGGGATGTTTCTTCCGTAAATTTAACATTGAGGAATTCATATTCTGAAAGCTGTGGTTTCTTCGCAGCGCACGTGGCCGCGAGGCCCCTCCCTTTTTGACTCACTCAGAAAACCTGGAGACCATGGACGGCACCGCCATGGACGACGACGAGGCAATTGTAGCACGGCTACAAACTACCAACAGTTCATCATGAAATCCGCCATTTTGCCGTTCCGCCATTCTGTCATTAACTGTTCTGCCATTCCGCAATTCCACCAGTCTGCCATTCCGCCATTCCCCCATTCCACCATTCCACAAATCCATTCCAAAAGCAGAAAAAATGATCATATTGTATTGTACTACTATCTCTCATTAAACATACTGATGTCCATTGTGAGGTGCAAAGAAGTGCACCATCGTAAACTACCGGTGGTCTCCGGAGGAACAGAATTGTGCCTCCTCTGCAAGCCAAACCAATTATATCTGGATATCATTGCAACGTGATGGAAACATTTGGTGATCCTTCCAATGTTATGAAGGACCCGGGGGTTGTTGATGGAGAAAATTTGATCAACACAGATGACAAAGTCGACTCCCTTATAATGCTATTATCTGGCTTTCTTTGGAATAAAACGTCTCTCACGTTTTGTAATATAACCGTCCGCTGAATATTGTGCTCGGGGCTGAAGAACGGACCATTCCTGTCGACAACAAACTTTATGCCTCCACCACCATTCCTGTCAATATCACGATTCATTCTCTCAAGCCAGGTTTGTTGGCACCATTTATGGATTTTTGCACTGCATCCATTATGTGCGCATGGGATCACTGGCTTACCATACAAACAACAATGTTCACCGTATCGGTTCCCCCAATGTTCTGTGATCCCCTTTTCCATTTCCCAAGCGCATGCACTAGGTCCCATTATTTCATAGGCTGAGGTTTGCTTGTCTTCATCTTCACTGGAGTTGTCATCAGGACTCTGTTGAAAGAGGCTCTGGTCGTCATTTGAAACCGACGATGACCCTCCATTGATGCAATCAACATTAATTGGATGATCCGCGGACTTCCCTTCACTCATTAACTGACGTTGATCATTTTCTTCCTCCCTTATTGTGCCATCGTCTTGCATCGCTGCTCATTGAGCTGACTCATTTTTTCTTACACCGGGTTCCACACGTCTAACACGTCTTTGATTGTTTTCTTCCTCCCTTCTTGTGCCATCGTCTCGTGTCACTGCTCGTTGTGCTGACTCACATTCTAACGCCCCTGGTATTATGAGTCTAGCGCAATGTCGATCATTTTCTTCCTCTACCCTAACGCGATCAGCACGTCGTGCTCTTTGTGTCTCCGCATTCTGTGCTCGTCGCAATGCTCTTGGATCAGCATGTGAATTCACGATGTCAACCATAATCACTGATAATAAGCGTTGGGTGTGGTATGGTAACATTGTGTGCAAAGTGGCGGAATGGCGGAATGGCAGAATGGCAGAATGGCAGAATGGCAGAACGGCAGAATGGCAGAACGGCAGAATGGCAGAAGGGCAGAATGGCAGAACGGCAGAATGGCAGAACGGCAGAACAGCAGAACGGCAGAATGGCAGAATGGCAGAATGGCAGAACGGCAGAATGGCAGAACAGCAGAACGGCAGAATGGCAGAATGGCAGAACGGCTACATACTGAATCTACCTGGGAGGGCCTCGTAGGTCTGTATGTAGGTAGGCGGTATACATAGGAATAGTAGAAACGACGGAATGGCGGAATGGCAGAATGGCGGAATTGGGTGAACGAGTGATTTTGGTGGAACGGCAGAATGGCAGAATGGCTACATACTGAATCTACCTGACATATTTACGGTACACACCAACACCGACACCAACGACACCGACACCTTTTAATCATTTATAGTATAGAAATGAAAAATCATCTCTCTTTGTTCCAAATTTGCAAGACGGAAGATTGAGTGGAAAACCCATTTCTGAGCTGATGGAATTATGGTGAAGTTACCAGGAATGGTTCTACCAGATGGAGTGCATACTGCCATCACAAAAAACTCCTTCTTCTGTTGGTTGGTCCCTTCGAGGAAGATGAGCAAAAATGTGTGAGGTTACAGCTTCGTGTTCTAATACAGAAAATATGTATAAGCAATCCTACCTGCAGTGGTATCCGTGAACCATACATCTGAATACATCAAATCAAGACATATCATTTCATCTGTTGCCATTGATACTAAGACTAGCATTTTACTTTTTGCGTTAATCATAAAACTTTTCCTGAAATTGTCAAGGTCTTGTTGAATGTCTTCCGGACACTTGAGGTGGATGCGACAAGCTTCATTTGATGGTCTACCTTTAGAGCATGCAAAAAGAGAGTCATCCTAATGAATGACATAGAAATGATTGATACAAAGTCTGTTTATAAAAAGTTATATTGGCAGATGATAGGTAAGAACTGTGTGGTTTGTGAAGTGATGGGTAACAGTGTATCATTCAAAAGTGATATGACTCACTTCTCTAGCTTGGCTATAGTCTTTTCTGTTTTCTGCATCAGAACAATCGGGTAACAATCCAAGAGCAACGTTCTGTAAATCTCGGGTTTTTTGTTCATGTCATATATACGCTTGGGTAGGTAGCGTCCTGCATCATTCCCT